>JAJIYU010004763.1:0-23798 GCA_030144865.1 Tinospora cordifolia
TTATGGATGTGTTATTGAGTTGAGTTTGAAAAATGGTTGTTTAATTAAGATCCACTGAGCTTTGTGCTCACCCCTTCCTTTTATTTTTCAGGAATTTGAAATCATGAAGATTATGAGATTTTGGATAGCTTTTTAACAAGTTTCTATTTTCTTAAAGTTTCTTTTAATGTAAGGGCATGTTGCCCAATTTTGAAATAAGACTTCCGCTGAAAATTGATTTTAATTTTGATTTTATGAAACTCTTTTGATAAACAATGTAATGGTTTATTCTTGAATTAGAAAGTTATGTACTTTCTTTTATTAATAAAGAAGTTGATTTTTTCTTTACCTCTAATTGCCTTGATTTTTATTTGTACTATTGAATTTACTCTAAGGCAAGTGGTATTGAAAAATAGAAAGTCAAATGTGTGTTGCTTGTAAAGTAACACCGGCCCGACCCGCCAATTGGTTAAGTCCACCGTCAAAATAATGGCGGTTATGTCCAAACTCCAAAACTCAAAGAACGTGGGGGTTGGGGTGTTACAAAATTTTATTCACAAGTTATCCCGCCTTTCGTACTAAAGCAACCAAATAATTTTATACCCATATTATTCAGTTATTATTCTTGCATTATACCATTAAAGACGCATGATCCAATTGTTTGCATACGTTACACCTCTATCATTACTGGCATTATTCCATAATTATTCATATACTATAGCGCATTTTATTCACATGTTATCCCTGCATTATTCATATGTTAAGCCTGCATTTTTGTATTGATAACCGAGTAATTGTTATACTTGCATTATTCATATATTATTTTCACATTATACTACAAAAAATATAAAATAAAAAAAAACTAGTTCCCGACCTAAAAAAAATTGACGCGAGTATACTCATCTTTTTTAAAGTCACTGTTGTTCAATCTTCCTCTTTATGCGTTTAAGTTCTTCGATTAGAACTACTCATCTTTCTTCTGTTAGTCTTCATTTGTTGTTGTTGTTCTTCTTCTTTGGGTATTTGGGAACGAAATATTTGCTTCTGCATTTGGGAACGAAATCTCTACTTGCAATGGTTGGTTTTCTTCTTCGTACATTTCAGTTCATCAATCTTATTTGTTTGTCTTTCTTATGTTAATCTCATTTGTTATTTGCAAAATCGCTGCAGAATCAACACAATCATCTGCTTGTAACTATTGTTGTTCTTCTTTGGGCGTTTGGGAACGAAATCTCTACTTGTGATGGGTACGAAATCACTTCTTCTGGGTTTGGTAACTGTTGTTCTTCTTCTGTTATTATTATTCGTTATTTGCTATTGACTTCTGCTAAGGCTGACTTCTTCATTTTTGCTATTGACTTATTTTTTTTCTTCTATTTAGGAATTGATATATTTAGCTACACATGGATAAAAAATGGGTCCATATTTCAAGTTTAACTCTCACATCTATAATTTGATAGCATTATTTATTGTTCGCTTGCATTATTCAAAATTTAAGTAATTTTCATTTTTTTTAGGTTGTCTCAAGAGTATAGACATGGTGCTCGAAATTTTATCAATTTTGCGTGTGCAAGTTTAGGAAATATAAACATAATATCGTGTCCTTGTACAAAATGCAAGAACTTGGATCGCCACCATTATGATTTAATATATGAGCATTTAGTCATAAAAGGTATGGATCCTATATATACTAATTGGTTTTTTCATGGAGAAAGCCTTGAAACATGTGGTTCTATCTCCGAAGATATACCCATGAATGATACATACAAAATGTACAAGGACCATGCATATATTCAAAAAGATCATGATAGACAGAATGAGCATGAAATTGAAGAGGAAGACCTAACACATTTAGTTGAAGAAGCAGAGACACCTTTATATCCTTGTTGCTTGGAACATACTAAAATTTCAGCAACAATAGTTTTATTCAAGTTAAAAGCTTCATATGGTTTATCAGACACTGGGTTTAATGAATTGCTTAAGATTGTTGGTGATTTGCTTCCATCTGATCATACTCTTCCTATTTCTTTATATGCAACAAAAAGACTTCTAAAGGCATTTGATCTTGGGTATGAGAAAATACATGCTTGTATTAATGATTGTTGTTTATTTAGAAATGAGCTACAAGATGCAGATCTATGCCCCAAATGTGGTTCATCTAGATGAAAATCTAAGCACACTCAAAAAAAGACAAAAGTCCCTAAGAAAGTGTTGCATTATTTTCCAATAATTCCAAGACTTCGAAGAATGTATGGAGTGCCTAAAATAGCTGAACAATTGACATGGCATCAAAATAACAAAATTACAGATGGGAAAATGAGGCATCTGGTTGATTCGCTTGCATGGGAAACTATAAATAACAATGATGAATCTTTTGCATTAGATCCTAAAAATATTAGATTTGGTTTGGCTACAGATGGTTTTAATCCTTTTCAAGACCTTAGTTCGAGGTACAGTTGCTGGCAAGTAATATTAGTTACATATAATTTGCCTCCATGGTTGTGCATGTTGAAGGATAATTTAATGTTGACATTACTCATTCCTGAGCCGAAACAACTAGGAAATGATATAGATATTGACTTATCAACTTTGATAGACAATTTGAAATTGTTATGGACAAATGAAGTTGACATGTATGATGCATTTACAAAATCAAAATTTAACTTAAGAACAATCTTAATGTGGACTATAAATGATTTTCTTACTTATGCAAATATGTCTAGGTGGTCAACAAAAGGAAGATTTGCATGCCTATTTGTCGCTTGGATACTTGCTCTGAATGGTTACGTCATAGTCAAAAATTTTCATACATGGGTCATAGAAGATTTTTAGTTCATGGCCATCCATATCGAAAAAGAAAGCTTAGTTTAATGGTAAACAAGAGCTACGAGGAAAACCAAAGTGGTTTACAAATGAAGCAATTCTTGCAAAGGTAGAAAATATTGTAAATGACTGGGGGAAAGTAAAAAAAAAGGAAGAAAAAGACAAAAGAGGAAGAACATACATGGAAGAAGAAGTCAATTTTCTTTGAATTGCCATATTGGAAAATATGCTTACAAATTTGTATCATTGTACTCTAAATTCATTTGTTTTGTGAAACATAATATGGATTCATTCTATTTCATAACATATGAAGTAATTAAGTCATATTTATGTAGAACTTGTTTTTACGTCATAATTTGGATGTGATGCACATTGAAAAGAATATATGCGATAGTATTATTCACACTTCTGGATGTGAAAGGCAAATCAAAAGATGGACTCAATGCTCATAGAGATTTGGAATGTATGAATATTAGGACTGAGTTACATGTTGAGAAGCGAGGAGATCGATTATATTTACCTGCCGCAATGCACACTCTTTCAAAAGAAGAGAAACAATTTTTTTGTAGAAGATTAGCAAACTTGAAGTTACCTGACGGTTATGGGTCTAACATTGCAAATTGTGTGTTGATTAAAGAATGTAAGATACTTGGCTTGAAGTCACACGATTGTCATTTATTAATGCAACAAATTTTGCCTGTTGCTTTGAAAAGAGTTCTACCAAATGGTCCAAGATATGCAATTTCACGACTTTGTAGATTTTTTAATGTACTTTGTGATAGGATCGTTGATTGAAATTTATTATTAGACTTGAATGATTCGATAGCCAAGACTTTGTACATTTTTTAAAGGTTTTTTCCTCCATCTTTTTTTGATATTATGGTTCACTTAACAATTCACTTGGGACAAGAAGCTTCTTTGGGTGGACCAGTCCAATATTGGTGGATGTATCCATTTGAGAGATAGAATATATATCATCTTAATGTGTTTAGCTACTTTATTATATATGTATCTTAGTCCATTGCTCACCAAATAATTGAATGTACTAATCTTTGTAGTGTTTTAGATTCATGAAAGTGTTAAATGGTTATGTTAAGAATCGTGCACAACGAGAGGGTTGTATAATTAAACGATATCTTGCCAATGAGTGTACCGTATTTTGTAGCAAATATATTGAAAAAGCACGTGAGGTGGAGATTCGATCGACACGCAATGAAGATGTTAGAAATGAAGATGAAGAAAATGAAATAGAATTGGAAGGCTACCCAATTCTTAGTAAAAAGAAAGTTGTGTTTACGTCTGATATCTTGGATATTGCTCACCATTATGTTTTATTAAATAGTTTAGAAGTTCAACCTTACATAGAGTAAGTATATTGTTCTTATAATCCATATCATAAATTATGAATATCTTAGTACTTCGTTCAAGTTGGAGCTAACTTTATGTTGTTTATTAGAATGCACTTAAATGAACTTCGACATTCAGATAGAAAATTATTAAGGAATGAACATTTGTTGTATAAAAGACACATGGATGAATTTAATAGATGGATTCGTGATAAGGTAAACAAGCATTTTTCAACATGCATTTTCATTTATCTTAGCAAAGTAGTATTCATTATATTCTTTTTGCTATATGATTAGATTAAGGAGCTTGCTGGACATAACAATGTTTCTAGTAAGCTAACATGGTTCACACTGGGGCCTAGGGAGCAAGTATTATCGTGTCAGGGATATGTAATAAATGGTCTCTATTTTCATACAAAAGATGCATAGAAATCCCGACAAAATAGTGGTGTTTCAGTTGAAGCAATAACTCTTTGTAGGTCTAGTGCAAAAGATCAATCACAACAATCTGGGGAGGTTACTTATTATGGAGTCTTAAGAGATATCATAATTCTTGATTATCATACGTTTCATGTGCCTATTTTTAAATGTGATTGGGCTAATATTGTCAATAGTGTCAAGAAAGAAGAAGGATTTACATTAGTCAATCTTCATGAGGGGCAAATCTCAATTTGATAAGGATCCATTTGTTCTTGCATCATAAGCAAGGCAAGTTTTCTATTCTAGAGAAAATGAAACATCTAACTGGTATGTCGTTTTGAGAGCTCCTCCAAGAGGTTTTCATGAGTTACAAGCATATGAGAAAAGTATAAACTTGACAATTGAACCTATGAACATGTCAACATTTGGAGATGGAAACGTGGACCACTGTGCTAGAATTGACCTAAATGGCACTATTTTGTGAATAATGTAAGCATTAAGTTCTATACTATAACTCATTGAATTTTTTTCTTGATTGAATTTTGTGATATGATATTTATTTATTGCATCTAAAGTAATTAGTTAATTCCTTTTCATTTTGTATCAAGTGGCATATTATATCTTCTATAGCCACTATGACAAAAAAGAAGACTTTAGAAGTGGGTGAAGTATTCGCTTTTTAGTTACTATTCTTTTCCTCGGGGCTACTATTCTTCTTCTTTAGGATAAGGTATCTACTCTTTTGCGTTGATGATTTATAATGTTTGTTGATTACTATTCTAGCTTTTGGTTTAAAATAAACAATGTTGATTACTATTATAGCTTTTGGTTTAAGATTAATAAACAATGTAAAATTTCATCTCTTTCACGTATATATGATTTTTAAGAAAAATTATTATATATAGCTAGGTCTAGGTGTCCAATTCCCTACTGGGGCTAAATGTTCTATGGATCATATAAAACTATGCATAGTATCCTTTTTAGTTTTGTTCTTATATGCCTCTATTAGATATTGAGTTGTTTTAACGATTACAGTTGCTATTTAGCTCTTGTTCTTATTTTTTTAAAAAAAATTAATCTAATTAACTTCATTTGTTTTTTGATGTAGGTATATATATATAAAGATTGGAATAGTGAAGAACTTGAGTTTATATGCTTGGATTGTGCATCAAGATGAGACATGATAATCCTTCAAAAAGAATTTTTGCTTAAGAAAATGTAGATTTTTGCTTGAGGGTTTCGGAAAATGTAGATTTTTAGCAACTTCCTTAGTTTTTTTGTTTCTTATTTAGTTTCAAATTTCAAATTTCAAACTCTAATGGCGCCCCTTCTAAGTATATTTCATGTTCCACTGTTATTTATTAATCAGCTCCTAAGCCCACACTATGCATACATGTCAGTTTTCAATTATTTTAGCTACTGGGGCCCGCTGCTAGTACCATAAGCTCTTATTTTCGCCCTTACTTTAAGTCATTTTATTTTTAAAACTTTTCTTTAATCATTTGGGTGTTCATTTAAGTGTTTAAATATAAATCAATTATTCAAAAATTTTTCTGTATTTATTTGTAACACCCTAGCCCTGAGACGTTCAATTTGGTTTAACCACAGGGTAGGCCAAGATCCGATTACAATTACAAGTACACAACTTGTCTTTCTAATTCAATTATCTCATGCCTTATATAATTAAAAACATTCACTAGGGCAATTGCACGAGAAATAAAAGAAAACTTTCTTAATCTTTATTGATTTGATAAAAGTGGGTACATGACTTCAAATTTAAACTTCTAGAAAGAAAGAGTATACAACTCAAGATAGAAACTTGTAGTATAAATTTAAAACTTAGGCAACATGCCCTTACATTAAAATAAAAATAGAAACTTTCTAAAAGTAAGCATTCTAAGCCTTTGTATGATTTATTGTTTAATTTAATTCTTTGAAAAGACAAGAGAGAAAGGGTGAGCACGTAGCCCAGTGGATCTTTTTCAAACAACCAATTCATTATATTAGACTAATATCACATTCAATTTCAAACACTTGTAAACAATTAAGCAATTCAAACAATTTGTAATTATTGTTGTAATTTAGACTGAAAGGGGGTCTAATCCCTTGAAGTTTTAATCCAAAATACGTCCCTTTGAGTGGAAAGACAAATCTTTATGCCGCATACCATTAGATTTAGGGTCTCTCACCCATAGTCCAATTATTTTGTGCTACACCCAATACACACGGTACGACAAACCATATACCCATAGTATATGTAAAGAACACCCGTTGTATTCCTTTGGATCGCTTTGATAGTACGTGGTTTTTAATCTCAACTTCTTTCATTTAGTTCTAATGATCATGAAACATAAATAAAATAAATAAATTCAGCATGTTCAATATATAAACATCAAGCATGATTATTCCTGATCATGCATAATCTAAGCATGGCATGTCTTCATGATCAAGTAGACATGGCATACATGTTAAACTAAAAATTAAATCATGTTATTCAAACCTAAACATGCATACTAAACAGAATTTAAACATGCGTGAATGTGGTATTAAACTAAAACAATAAAGTGGAGGTTCTAAAAATCACTTCCAAATTGTTTTGCAGTTTCTTGAAAATTCGACAAAGTTTCCACAGTCTAAGCAATTCAAGAACACTAAACTACTCAAGAACAATAACTTCTTACTTAAGAACACTTAAGAACAAAAGATAAGTGAGAAAGGGTACCAAGAAGAAGGCTTAGGAAGAACAAGAGGGACTTGTTAGCTCTTGCTCTAGGATGAAGAGGGGCATTTATATAGAGTTTCAATGAGCACTAGAGGATAGTTTGGATATGCTCACACTAGGGAATCTTTCTATTTCTCCATGGAGACATTTTGGAATGCATAGATTGAATGTGAACAAGGTTTGGGATGTAGGCTGATTTGGTTCCAATTCCTAGTATGAACACAAGATATGAGCTTTATTTGATTTTCTGTTTATGTGTGAAGACAAAAAGGATTTAGAATACTTACTAATCTTTGTTTGGATGTCGATTTAGGTGTGATATTGTAATCACCAATATGTTTTGGTGATTGATTCTTTTTCTTGTGCTCACCAAATCAACAATATTTGGCAACCTTCTATTTTGAATTAGAAACTTCTAATCATATTCCTTGAGTGTTTAGAAACATTTTTCAGCAACTTCTATTCTTGAATTAGAAACTTCTAATCTTGTTCCTAAGGTATTTAGAAACATTTTTCAGTAATTTCTATTCTTGAATTAGAAACTTCTAATCTTTTTCCTAAAGTGTTTAGAAACATTATTCAGCAATTTCTATTGTTGGATGTTTCCCTTGGTGTGCACAAGGCAAGAGTATATCTTAAGGAATCTTTGTGGTTTGGCAAGTTTTTCTTTTGTAAACTTTCTATTCTACTAAGGTGAGCCTAAGGGTGGTCGCTAGGATTTCTTGCCCAAGGGAAACGTTCTAGTGTGTATGCACTTAGGGTGTACATGATCACCTACATGAACACCTTTCTAAAACGGTTAGGATTCTTTAATTTTTGGGATGTTTTTGGGTGTGTGGACCATGGTGTACATGATCATGTCATGCAAGCATCATCACCCATGTGAATTACACATGCTTAGGGGTGATTACACATTTTTGGGTCCACATGAATTTAATAATGTAACACACTAACCCACAGGACACACCGGGTGACTCAAGGTATTGGACCCTTCCCTTGGGGTTTTCTCACCTGCGTAGAGATTTGAACCAAGGACCTGGGGCATAAGTACCATAATTTCATGAAACCCACTACTATTGAAACCCCAAGGAGAAGGGAGAGTACCTTGAGTCACCCGATATGTCCGGTGTGTTAGTGTGTTCCAAAAAATGTGCCTTTTTTTGTAACATACCGACACACCGGGACACGCAGGGTAACTCAAGGTATCCTCCCCTCTCCTTGGGGAGGATACAACTCAATGGTAGTGGGTTTTGTAAAATCATGGTACTTATACCCCAGGTCCTTGGTTTGAATCTCCATGGAGGCGAAAGAAAACCCCAAGGGGAGGGGAGAGTACCTTGAGTCACCCAGTATGTCCCGGTGTATCCAGTGTGTAGGTGTGTTACAAAAAAAATTCATATCTCTTATTTGGCTAGGATTTTAGCACCTTTGGGTTCACATGAATTTAATAAAAATTCATATCTTTCAATTGGTTAGGTTTTTTCCTATTTTCTTTCATAATTTAGATTCCCTTAAAGCATACTAAGTAGATGACACCTTAATTGTGCAAATGAAATGAATTTTGGATGCCATTCGAGGTATTCACTTCATTTCCTTTAATTTCATTTCATTCCTTTTTATTAAATTTCACTTCCCTGAGAGGTTTTTAAGCAAATTTGGACTTGCTAATAGATTCTAGAAATGAATTGGTTTACATTTATTGTTTCATTTCATTTAATGCAATTTTTAAGAATTCCTTAATAATTTGTACTGTGCCCCAAATATCCATATCGGCATATTCTTTAATTTACTTAAATTTTATTGATTTAATCTCTATCATTTTGTATAATGTTTCCAAGACACTTTATTTTGTTCTATTTTATATAAATTATTCTCACATTGTTTTTCTAATGGTACAGGTGTCTGGTCTTAGATGAAATGACCATTTGCCCTCCAATGGCAAAATTATTGCTTCACCATCGATTTGTCCAAATAACTTTTCGTACTTAAAATCATTCACTGTTTCACACATTGTTATTCTATAGTTTATTTTTCATGTGAATTGACCATTTTACCCTTGGGTGGCCAAATTACTAGTTTACCTCTAGGTAGTCAAATTACCATTTTACCATTAAGATATTTAATGTGCTTAGTACTTCTATGGACTCATTTAAGATCTTGTATATTCTTATTCGATAATTTATTAGGATATTACAATCTACCCCCTTAAAAGAATTTTATCCTCGAAATTTGTACTTATTTGTCTTGATGTTATCCGATCAAGCATTGGATAATTTGTTTTTTGATCTTAAGTAACAACCTTTCGTTCTTAGAGCAATACTACTCCTAATTAATTTATGTAAAGCATTTGTATGCAGAACGTATCCAACTCTATCTGTAGGGATAACCTATATGGGTTGATTGTTACTACTTCTTGTTTCCTTTTGTGGTTAATTTCATTTTGGGTTCGACTAATTTTGATAGGTTGATTGTTCCTACTTCTTGTCTCCTTTTGTAGTTAATTTGGTCTTTTGAGTAATCTTGGATAAATCTTCTGTAGTATCTAGCTAAGCTTGAGAAACTCCTGACTTTAGTAAATGTCTTGGGTTATTTGTAGTCTGTGACAACCTCCATCTTTCTAGGGTCTCCAGAGGTGTCTTCTTCATGGCCAAGGAATTTGACTATAATTTACACTAATGAAACTTAGCATAGAATTGATTTCTCCTAAGTGTCTTCAGTACAATTCTCTACATGATCAGCTTCTGACTTGGACTAAATCAAGGTTTTATCCATAAAACTACAACAAACTAGTCAAGGCATTGTTCAAATACTCTATTCCGTAGATCCATGAATGTTGTTTGTGCATTGAGTAAATCAACTATCATCACTATTATTCGAAGTGTCCATTCTAAGTTTTAGAGGTTATCTTGTGTATGTCCAACTCTATGATTCTCAATTCATGATATCTTAACTTAAAATCAATCTTAGAGAATTTTGTGGCTTCTCCCAATAGGTCATCTATCCTTGGTAATGGTTATTTATCCTTTACTATTGATCTTCTATCCCAAGGTCAGTCTTAGATAAATAAGTGGCTTTCTCGAATAGATCCTCTACCCTAGGTGTACCTATTCTTTACTGTCATTTGATTCATCTTCATATAGTTGACACATAATTTCGTGGATCCATCTTTCTTTCTTTTTTCACGAACAACAATAGAGCTCCTATGGTGATTCACTTAGTCTAATGAATCATCTTTCTTAGAGCTTGTCTAGCTGAGTCTTTAACTTAATCAGTTTTGCGGTTGTTCTTCGATAAGGGAATGGGTAAGGGATTAGTTCTAAGGTGAACTTCAATCTTGAATTCTATTTCTCTATTCGGTGGTAGTCTTGGTAATTCATTTGGAAATGCATCTCTTACACTATTAATTTCACTGTTTTCTCAAAATTTTATTTCTTGTTCTCATTCTCTATCTCTTACTATCCCTTGCCTCTATTCTTTAGGGATCGCTTTAAGTTGATGTTTTTCTTGATTGATTTGACTCTAGTCATTGTTCCCTTGGATGTACTTCGTCTTAGATGAATGACAAGTCTCTTAACTTCCACTCTCAGTTCACTTGGTAATGACACCTGATGATCCTGAGCCTTGGGTTGTGGCTATATTGAAGATAAAGTCTTTATTACTTGCTCGACCAACTGTCGAGTGATTTCTACCATTATCTCTGGCAATAGGATTTCAATGGGAGTTGTCACTGCCACAAGTGCCCCTTGGTTTCTTTGATCAGATGCATCAGTGTTTTCTTCTCTTATCATGTTTCCTTGGATTATTTCCATTATCTAAAAATCAAAGCCACTTTAGTATCCAATAAGGTAACACGATTTAGTGTCTCGTTTCAAATCAATCTAGGTATACTAATATGTCTTTCCTTATCCTCCATATACCAAATGTTGTTCTACATTTGTGATAACAGTTGTCTTTCCAATATCATTTGTCCTCTTTCTTTCCTCAATTTTTCATGTCGTTCATGTTATCATGACTCTAGATTCATGTCTCTAGGTTCTCAATTTGTTCAACAACCTATCAATCTATTCTTCTAACTTTTGTTCTAGGATATCAAGGCCCTCTCATGTTGTTGGGTACAAGGTTTTGGTTTTACGATCACAATACATGTGATATACATATGCATGAAGTTCAAATAAAGATAGCATGCAAATATTGATTCAAACATTCAATCATACAATTTCACGCTAGCATAGCAGAATTTCAAGCTTCCATCTATGTCAATGAGTTCGAGTGTCCTATAGCACTCTTGTCCTTCAACACAGGCTTCTACTTAGAGATCTCATTACAACCAAACAATTTTGCAAATGTCTCAACAAGTAAGGTCTCCCAAACCCCACTACACTTGACTGTCTCATACCAACCAAGCATAGGGAAACAAGCTCTTCTAAAGTTATCGATCATTCACCAAAAATGGCCCGTCATTCTCTGAGTCCAAGATTCCTTTATACCCCAGAATTCTTATGTGTACGATACCACAAAAAACTAGAGATACAGGATCCCCCCAATCTTGTGTCCTAACCAATCAAGTGTTCTGTTTTAACACCTTTTCAGTCTCTAACCTATGTTCTAAATGTTTTATTCATGATCCACTGTGCCTCTCTTGTCAACACCCAAGTCTCTGTCTAACTAGACCTAGGGTCTCAATTTCTAGGTGAAAGGTTCAAGCCTCATCTAATTCTTGTACCACTTTTGGTACTACCTTTGTACTGTAATACTTTCTTTTGCCCTTAATTACCACCTCCTAATTTTCTTGTAGAAAATATTGTGTTCTTTATCTCCGACTACTTGTATTAGCTGGTGGGACAACATCCACTAGCCTTCTAGAACGAGATAACCCATCTCTCTTTCAATGTTTAGCTTTACTTAGGACAAAGCTTACCCACTATTAGCTCAATTCCTAATCTTTGTATCCAAACAAAACCTTTGAAAATATATATTTCATTTTTGAAAAACAACTTTCCAAAATAATTTTCCATTTCAAAATAGGAGGTAGGACACTTTAAATTGAATCAAAGTAAAAGTCATACCTATTTAGTCAACTCTTTCTAATTTTTGCCCAGTACATCTACTGACTAAGCTCTAATACCACCTTTTGTATCAGAATAACTATCTCATTCTAGCCCAGCAACTATTGTCTAGGCTCTAATACCACCTTTGTAACACCCCGCCTCCCCTTCGTGGCTCGAGTCCAACCCATTTCAGTCTAGAGGGCACAATTACCGCACTACTCTCAAACATTTCAAAGATAAGCGAGCTACCCAAGAAGCGAACACTATCACATTAATTCTCTTCTTTCTTTTTTGGTCTCAACTCTGTGAGACAATAATTGGAAATCATTTAATAAAATAAACTAATTCTATTCATTAATTCAAAATTTCAAGGGTACTATGCCTTTTTTTATAGTAGAATAAATCTCAAATAACTTCAAAATTTAAATATAAATAACTTGAGCCACCATGACATACAATTTAATACAAATTCTAAGAAAGATAATCTAAGAAAAATTCTAGTAGTATATGAATCTTAATTTCATGAAAGATTAAAAGGAAGTGTAAGCTTACGCATCCAATGAATCATTCCAAAATTTTAACTTATTATTTCAAAATAAATATAACATGTATAACAAACACTTAAACAGATTACTTGATTCAAATAGTAGTTTGTTATAGTTGACATTAAGGACCGAAGGGAAATTGTTGACAATCCCGCAAGTGTAGGAGATCACAATAATAATATACGATAGAGACTGAATATCATCCTCAGGGAATGGATACTAGTTAACTATCTTTAAGCCCAATCTAATATCGATAATCACTTTATTAAGGCTCCTAATTGAATTTGAATTGTTAAAAAACTAATTTAAATTGAAAACAATTAAAATCAATGAAATCTTAGTCTGAAAACTATTTTAATTAATTATCTAGGATAGAAGACCCTCTTGTTCTCACCCTCAATTCATATTCCAATTAATTAAACTCTTAGTTATATAGGTTCTAGCACTTGTCATCAAAGCCCTCTTCTGAGGCACCTTAATACCTATTAGTCTTGTTCCCTAATACCCTCTCCCGAGGCACAAAGTTAGCAATCTTATTCTTTGCACACTGCAATCATGTTCAACCTCCTAAACAATCGATAACCTCCCAGTAAAACAATTGAACTACATCTATACTTTGATTTTCCAACCACTAAAGCTCTCTCTCGTGTTAGTTTAACAGTTTGTGATCATACCATTCATGGCCAGTAAATAATAAGCATTAAACACCCAAAATATAAAACAAAACGTCAAAATTATTTAATTGGAATACTGAATCTTAGGATCCTACAATAGAAATTTACATCCTAGATTTAAAATTAAACTAGCCAAACATAGCATCCAGTTTAAACATCAAAGAATAGAAAATACAAAACAGTATACTCAAGCATTGGCCCTTAATCTTCAATTCTTTTTTGCTTTCCCTCTTTTGCTTCTCTTGGCCATCAAAGTAAAACAATTTTTGTACTAAAAAAACTCCCTTAAAACCTAATATGTCATCCTATATATAATAGACCATGTAAAATCATAAAACTAATTGCATTATCGCGGCCAGTAACTGCGGTAATTACGATACACATCAAGAAACCCAAAATCTGAATTCTAGTAACCGCAATCATTGAGCTCAGTCGTTCATTTGTTCCAAAAATTCCCTTCTAGTTATCGCAATCACTAGGATGGTTACTACAGTAACCAATGTGATATTCGTTTGACTTTCTTCCAATTACCTAGGTCAATCGTTCACGTATTGCGATAATTAGTTGTTCATTTATGTTTCTAGCCTTTCTTTGCTTTTCTATGTTGTAATCACCTCTCTGTTTCATTCTTGACCTGCACAGACAATAAAAACCTTCCCTAGACATCATATTCTCATAAAAATGTCATAAAAAACACTTAAATGTTTTCAAATGCAATTAAACGTGCAATTTACATCATAAATGCACATGCAGCTAAATATGCACAAATATACTTAATTTCCTACTAAACTTCTATAAAATACATATAAATTACCCATAATAATGTTAGTCTGCTATGCAACTAACAAATACTTCCAAACTTAAATTATTGTTCATCCCTGAATAATAACTCAAACTCTAAATCTACATGCCATACCACATACAGTTGAATTCTTCTTCACTCATCATTGTAACATCAATCATCCATTCTTATAGTTTACAACTCATTAGCACATCCCTAAGGTTGCTCAGGTTGTCTAGATTTTCAACTCATCCTCTATTCTTCTTCAACTTCACCCTCTCATCTGTCAGTATCCTGGTCCTCCTAGACCTTGCAAGTGTGTTGTAGCTACCATCCTACTTGCAGAATTCCTCTCCTAATACCTAAGTACACAAACTCTCTAAATTTTCTATTCTATCTATCCTTTATTCAGGTCCAACTCTAGTTAGGATTAGAGGTCTTTTCTTTAGGTTGTTACGTGGCCTGGTTCAAGGTACAAGTGTAATAGGTTTTTTTAATTTTATTTCAAGTGTACACTCATAGCAATAATACAACCTATTTTGTTTGATTCTCTCAATGTAACTTGATCCTTTCTTGATCAATCCTTTGTTTTTGTTTGTTCTCCCAAACTCATTTCATTCCATACACTCCAATCAATTCTCATCTATGTGCACTATACAAAAGTAGGAATATCCACTTTCATTGACAATATTGAGATACTAAATATAATTTTTCTCAAAAAATAAAACATCAAAATAAAAAATTGAAACTCATATATCTCAATGTCAGCATCCCTTCCTTCTTCCTATCATAAAAATAAGAACTATTATAACCATGAGTGCACACCAATAGGTCCAATAGAGATATACATGAAAGGTTAGAGTGTTAATCATATATAATGTTCAGGTTCATCACAAGAAAACAGGGTTTTAGGCTCAAAATTGGTTACAAAGAATTATTAATTCTAGAATCGGCCTTTAGGCTAAGGCGCAACAAAAATGGCCTACGTCATTTCCCTTCTAAAGTTCTCCCTAATCAATGTTCAAGATAGAATTGATTGCTTCAAGAGTCTATGGAAAATTATTTCTACTTGTAGTTTGGTTTCCATTCCTCACTTTCTTCGATTTCGAATTTTCAATCTACCTAAGACTACAGGGTTCCATCAAAGTCAAATTTCAGACAAACCAAACACACAGACTTTTTGAATACACCCTAGTTATTTGTCTCATTGCCCTATAGGAACTTCAAATCTCATTGGTCACTCAGTGAAGGTTTCAACAGTATGGTATGGATCTAGCCTAATTAACACATACTACATGATCCTAGTCCTAACTAGTATAATGGACTGAATATCTAAAATATGCAATATAAAGACAAAAATGAATGAGAAAATAACCCAAAAATAAATAAAAAATAAATAAAGATAAATTGAAATGTTGAAGATGTGTAGTCTTCAATACTCTCCCCCAAACTTGAGATGTGCCTTGTCCTCAAGAGCACAGTCACGCACACACACGTGAGAGTAAAACACATCAAAGACATGCATAACAAAAATGGCAAAGAAGTTGGTATGGATATCACAATTAACTAAGCAAACAAAATAACTAGAGAGAGTCAAACACAGTAGCTATCAGTAACAAGAGTGCAGCCGAATATATATACATCCCAAAAAAATAAACAACAAATAGTGCCTCAATCCTTAAGAACTTCTGCCTCTGTAATGAAGTCATTATCATCAGCACCATCATCATCATCATCCCCATCTGTAGGTGATGAAGTGTTACTGATGCATTACAACAAGTAAGATGCAAATACAAGGCCAAACAACGTGGTGGGGGTCAACCTACGCCATATCCAGATTATCTTTGTGTAGCCAACGAGTAATATACGCTAAACTATGAAGAACAGTATGAAGCTTTGTTGGTTGGACACTAGAAGATGAGGCAATAGGTACAATGGAAGGCACTAGCAAAATAGTAGAGGATGGTTCAGAGGTAGTTTTCCTTTTCTTGACTGGCGTGGTGGTGAGCATCCTAACAGCAATGTTATCTTTCATCTTCAGCATAGGCTCACCATTCTGCTAAATAACCCTCGCCCTTGTACACAACTCATTAATCAATGTGGAATGCAGCAGGCCGGCATTTATCCTATCTATGGTTGTATGGGTTGAGGTAGAAATTAAGGAGCCTATGTTGATGGATAGACCCTTCATAATGCAGTATACAAGGATAGCTCACTCCATAGTGATTCTATTAAAAGCCAAGGAAGGTAAGAGATTATCATAAACAAGATAAAGTCATACCTTGGCAGTAGTAGTAAAGGATCTCATGGTTAAGCTCACTAGCTTGGCATTATAACATGTCCATGAGGCACCATCTACACAAAGTGTCTTGAGGATATCATCTGCATTAAATTTTTCTCTTAGGTGTGTAGAATACTCATTTGGGTGTCATTGGGAAGACCGTAAACTTCATCTATAGCTACAACATTGAACAGGACCTATTTTTCTTGAACTTGCGTTATATAACCCTCTCACTCAACAGCATCCACATAGAATTCTTGAACCAATGAGATAACTAGAAAATTTGGTGCACAAATCAACTTTTCCCAATGACATGAGGCTATCACTGCATCAATCCCCAAGTTGCATTCCTTTGTCATTACATGATGCCTCTCTCTAGAATTTGATGGTGGCTATCTCGAATGATTGTATATCTCTGTTTAGCAGGTGTTGATTTAAGTTGCTGCCTATCCTCAAGTGCCGAAGGCGCAGGGGCTTGTCTATCCTTAGAAGCAAGATCTTTCATTCATGGCAGCCTGCATTCAATGTTAGTAGGCAAGGAAAACCAAATTGAATAACTAAGAAACAGAGCAATTATACATGAAACCAATGCAAAATGTATAATAAACACATCAACTCAATTAATTTGAATGAAATAAGCACTTTCAACAATGGAAAACAAGCCATAGTTCCATAAAGCCCAAACAAATATTAGAAAATCAAAAATAGGGCAATGCAAACACTCAATAGCACTTTGTTCAATACAATAGGAGCATCCAAATCCATAACGTCACTAATAACACTCAATAGAATAGCCAAGGGATTAAAACACGTTTGTCACACTAATTGAGGGCTGCCATATATGTAATGCTAAGAAATTGGAAAATGATTATGGAGAGGTGAGTGTGTGCGATGGGACAGTAGCATTTGAAAAGAAATTGGCACGTCTTCACACTCACTAGCATTACCAATAGATAAAAAATGCTCATAACAATAAAAATGATAAATTTCTGATACGCAAAGCTAGAAACATGAAAAAGGGGCATGGAGAAGAAGAAAAAAAAATATTTTTTTTTTAAAAAAGAAAAAACTTGCTCTAAATGATCAAATACTCATGAAACTAAGCTAAGGAGAGATTAAATGATGACAATAACATAAAAATAAACAAAAGAAATTACATTATTTGGTTAGAATGCAGAAAATCTCACAAGAAGACCAAAAATGCAAGAAAAACCCCAAAAATCTCCGCCGTGCGATGAGGAAAAATGGTGGTTTTTGGTTTAAATCACTGCAGTTACCGTAACTACCACGATAATTTTGTGAATTTGCAGAAATGGAGAAAAGATGGGTCGTCTAATAACCATGGTCATCAACCAAGACGCCAAAAATGTTAGTTTTGGTTACCCCAGTCAGTGACCGCAGTCACCAGGACACGTTTTTTTCATAAATAGCAAAAATTAAAAATAGAAATTAAATAGTAGGTTGCCTCCCACAAGCGCTTTGTTTAACGTTGTTAGCTCGATGTGGATATAGTGCTTCAATCTTGCAATGCTATCGACTCAACAGTCTGCTTTGATCCTCCATAAAATATTTTCAACCTTCGACCATTGACCTTGAATCGATGTCCATCCACTAGACTTTGAACTTCAACGGTGCCATAAGGGAACACTTGTGTTATAAGAAAAGAACCCGACCGACGAGACTTAAGTTTATCGGGAAATAATCGCAACCATGGATTAAACAGTATTACTTGCTGCCCAGGTCTGAACTCTTTCTTTTCAATCAGTTTGTCATGCTATTTCTTGGCTCCCTCCGTATAAATAGTTTTATTTTCAAAAGGTTCACGCAAAAATTCCTCGAGCTCCACCTATTAAAATAGATGGTTCTCGCCACAAGCGTGTGCATCAAAGTTAAGCTTCTTTACTACCCAATAAGCTCGATGCTCTAACTCGCATGGTAAGTGACAGGATTTGCGACATATAGAAGCTAATAAGGGGACATTCTAATGAGAATTTTGAAAGTTGTTCTGTATGCCCATAATGCATCATCTAATTTTAGTGCCCAATCTTTGTGATTAGTGCCAACAGTATTTTGTAGAATTGCTTTGATATCTCTATTCGACACTTCAGCCTGCCCATTTGTTTGAGGATGACAAGGTAAGGCTACTTTGTGGTGCAAATCATATTTACTAAAAAGGTTATTGAATAATCTATTGCAGAAATGTGTACAATCACCATTCAGTATTGCTCGTGGTGTCCCAAAATGAGAGAAGATATTACAAGAAAGGAACTTTAGTACAACCCTTGCATCATTCTTGGTTGTGGCAACTGCTTCCACCCACTTGGAGACATAGTCCACTGCCAATAGTATATATTGTCTCCTATCAGATGGTGGGAAGGGTCCCACCATACATCAAATAATTCGACTTCCACAAAAGAATGAAGAGGCATTTCATTCCTCTCAGAGATGTTACCCTGCTTTTGGCAAGCTTCACATGTCTTAACAAATTGGTAAGCATATTTAAGCATAGTGTGTAATACCTTGAAAACTCTTATTTAATTAAATAAAATTCAAGATCAATTCAGTGAAATTAGGTACAAAATGAAACTAAGCTCATTTTAGGGCTAAATTTGGTAGGCTTTCCAAAGTCTCATTTGGTGACCTTTAAGGACCCAAAACATCTTGAAATGAAGTATGGTAACACAAAGAAACTAATGGGATGACATATCCAAAAATTAGAACAATTGGTCGAGGTTAAGGTTTTCATTTGCCAAATACCCTTCAAGGGGTCCAAATTAGAAAGAATTGTCATTTAGGGTACTTTGGGGGATCGAAATGACTCGAAACGAAACGAAATGACATGAACTAACAAAACGAATGATATATCCAAAAATCAAAACAATTAGCCAAGATTTAGATTTTCATTGCCTAGTGACCTCAATAGATCTTAAATAAGGAAAGTTTTGAAAGGAAAATCACCTAGGGCCAAACTATACCTTAAAATGTGCATTAGGTTCATGTGATTCCAAAACTATAGGATATAAATCATAATTCCATGTAAATAAGGAGATATTAATTTTTATTTGATTTTTGTGAACCCATGAAGTCAGGGCCACCCCCACTTGATTGTGTACACCCACACCCACTTAAGCCAAAATCGGCCCAACCAGGTACATGTGTATGTGAGCAACCCTATTTAGATAGTTTCTTGGAAGCAGGATGAGCATCTTTGACTATTATATGGTGTCCTCTCAAATTTGATATTGTACACCCATGCTTGATGTCCAAGAAATAAGAGAATGGAAAAATAATCTTTGTGTATTTGTGTGATGAGCAAGTAAGGAAACCAAAAAGGAAAGTTGTCGTGAGCACATATAGGACATCCCATTTGAATTAGAATATGATTTAAACCTCTTTTGTGTTCAACATTGTTAGGAAATAAGATTGTACTCATATTTTTTGAATTAGAAAGCCATAGTGGTCCTACTTGCCAACCATGAGCACACTTGCCCTCTTTATGCAAACCATCCCCTTATAAGTTTGGAAACATGCCCAAATGTGGTGAGCTGCCCTAGTTTCTCTAGATGCCCCCCTTTGTGCTCATGAACACCTATAATTACCCCCTCTTGCTTACATTCATCTTATCTCAAAGCAAAGACTTGACACTTCCCTCTTTGCTTGTTATTGCCTTCTTCTTGACACCCCTTTTCACTCTCTTTTCTTTCTTGTGCAAGAAGTTCTTATTTCAGTATTTTAGAGAGTTTTTGAAATAGTTTTATTAATGATTAGAAGATCTTGAAGTTCTAAAAGTGGTGGATAAGGGAAACCTCTGTCGGATTCTACAAAGAAACTCGGATTAAGGTGGAGGGGATTTCTTGAACTTCTACTTTGCTCTTTCAAATTTCTAGCATGTTCGTGCTTGTTTCAATGCTAGTTTTCAGCATGTTTCATTTTAGTTTCAGCATGTTTAATCATATTTTAATTTTTTTTAGCATTTTTTTATGTTTTAATCACTCATAAGAGCATGTCATGCTTAGAATCCATGTTTAGTATTTAATTCAATGTTTCAAGCATGCTATGTAATGTTTATATGCTTTCTTGGTTGTTTAAAATTCTGATATTTACATTTTGAATTTCTTTTATGATTATGTGATTCTTAAATATAAGAAATTGAAGATAAGAACCACATACTATCATAGTGACCCACATGGGTGCTATGGGTGCTCTTAACGCATGCTTGGAGTGTGTGGTTGCAGGGTGCAACTAAAGGATACTTGGTATGTGACATCCAATGGAAAGTGATAAAGAAATGTCTTTCTACCCCAAAGAGGGGTATCTAAATTAAGAACATCAAGGGAGTAGAACCCCTTTTAGTCTTAACGTCAACTACAAGCAAAAAGTTACTTGAATCACTAAATGCATGAAGGTGTTTGAATATGGATATGCTATTGATTTGAAATAGTAACTTAGTTGTTTAATGAATGATCCACTGGGCTATGTGCTCACCCCTTCCTTTTACTTTTCAGGAATTTAAAATGCATGATCAAGCTTTCTAAGGAATTAGAAAGTCTATTTTTAGAAAGTTTCTATGTAAGGGCATATTACCCAAATTTTGAATAAAGACTTTTGTTGAATTTTGTTTTAAATTTTAAAGTTACGTACTCTTTCTTTTGATTATATGAATTCAATAATGTATTTCTTTAATTTATTTTGAATGAACAAAGAGTTTGAAGTTTTCCTTTATTCACTTGTATTATCTTGTTGAAAATTAAATTCATTAATAAGTGTTAGAATAAAGGAATTAAAATGCAAATTGTATACTTGTCAATGTAGCATAGGATCCAACCTGCCTTGTGGTTGAGCGTAAACCAGTCTCTAAGGGATTGGGGTGTTACATATTAGGCCAATAAAACCTACTTTCAACAATACGTCGGGCAATTCATTGATGATTGTAGTGACCGCTATAAGGAGAGGCATGAAAATCATGAAGAACTTTCATAATTTTAGCTTCAGGAATGCATCAGCGAATAACTTTAGCAACACACCTCCGATAGAGATATATACCATCCCATAGATAAAACTTTGCTTCATGTATGAAGCGCTTGAGTCGAGCATGTGAAAAATCCAGTGGAGTTGTGCCAATAGCTCTATAATTAACATAATCAGCATACCATGGTGATTGTTCTGTGATAGTCAAGATCTGTTCATCAAAAAAGAACTCAACTATACTCATAGGGTTATTGGTGGTCTCATTAGAATGTCAAGATAAGTGATCAGCTACCATGTTCTCTGCACCCTTCTTATCTTGTATTTCAATATCAAACTCTTGAAGAAGAATAATCCAGCATATAAGGCGGGGCTTAGCATCTTTCTTAGCAAATAACTAACGTACTACAACATGATCTATGAACACCATTACATGAGATCCCACAATATAAGATCTGAATTTATCACAAGCAAAGACAATAGCACATGCACCTAGTTTACATACACTTAAGACACTTCATGTGTGTGCACAAAATCCTAGCCATCCTTGTGTGTGTGCACCTAATTAGAAGTTTTCAAATTCTAGTTTATCCTCACAAGAAACCCTAGCCGCCACACACAAAGAAGAAACCAAAAATCAAAAGAAAAGTTACCTAAACAAAGAAATGCTCCAATCTTGGCTCCAAACAAAAAACCCTAGTCGTCCTCCATGAGTTATGTGCAAAAACCTTTCTACTGCCATGTGAGGAAACCTTAATCATAGATGCCAAAACCGTGCCCTCTATGCCCTCTTGAAAATCTATATAAACCCCCCAATGCTTTCATTCTTCTTTGTACAAAAACAAGAGCATACTAGTTCCCCTTGATTTTCTCTAGCCCTCTTCTTGGCAACCCTTTTTTCCCCTCTTGTGTTCTTGAGTGATTTTCATGGAGAAGTTAAAATTTTAGATTACTTTTACATTCTTGAACTATTGGTTGTTCTTGAAGTTTTTAGTAGAAGAGAACCTCTGCCGGATTTTTTATAGACAAGCAACTAAGGTAGATGGAATTTTTCGAACTTCTACTTTATTAGTTTGGATTAAAGGCATGCTCATTCTTTTTTTAATATTAGTTTATCATGCATATTTAATTTTAGTCCATCATTCATGATTTAATTTTCAAAATCATGTATATGTCATGTTCATGCATCCATGGAACCATACCATGATAAATTATGCATATTTAGACCTAATTGATATATAATGCATGTTTATGATTGTTGTATGCTTGAATATCACATGTAAGCATGCTAATTTTTTTTGTTTTCATTTATAATCCATGTTTATGAGATTAAATAAAAGATTTTTAGATTAAGAACCATGTAATATTATAGTAGTCCAAAGGGATGCTATGGGTGCTCTTTATATATACTTTGTGTAGATGGGTCTCATTACTATGTGTAGATGAGTGTAACCCAAAATACTTGGAATAATGGCGAGGTTCAAAGGAGGAAAAGCTTACACGCATCTAAGTAGTAAGCCCACCCCAAGATGAGTGCACAGCCAAGACAGCGACGGGTTCTCTGCTCCTGTGGGGATGGAGCAAAAGAACTTTTGAGAATCCAAGAGAAGGTCATGGTTTCCTATTTCATTATTTTTTTCATTATTTCATATTCTTTTATATTTCTAATCCTAATCTTATATATTTATAATATATAATATATTTCATAATTGAAATTGAATTCATTTTTTAAATATAAAATCAAAATATAAGTATAAAAAAATAGAATATAATATTTTACTCGACCAAACGGGTAAGTTTCTCGCCGACTACGGATACCATACTGGCCCCCATGAACTGAAAATCCATGGATATGAAATCCTAATCTGTAACACCCCAACCCCCACATTTCTTGAGTTTTGGACAACCACCATTATTCGACAGTGGACTTAACCAATTGGCGGGTCGGGCCGGTGTTACTTTACAAATGATACACACTTGGCTTTCTATTTTTCAAAACCACATGCCTTAGAATAAACTCAACAGTACAAATTCACATTTAATAAAATCAAGGCAATTAAAGATAAAGAAAAATTTAACTTCTTTATTAATAAAAGAAAGTACATAACTTTGTAAACTATTACATTGTTGATCAATAATCTCAAAATAGAAATACTAACTTTCAACGGAAGTCTTATTCAAAATTGGGCAACATGCCCTTACATTGAAAGGAAA
>JAJIYU010004764.1:0-23626 GCA_030144865.1 Tinospora cordifolia
TTTGTACTAGTCAAAATGGTTGAATATGTATTTTGGACAGACTATGTAAATGAAATGCTATCGTTTGAATTATTGCTTACTTTGGTTTTAATGATTCCAATCATTCTGATAACGTCACATCACATGAGGTTTGCAAAGATGGCTTAACAGCGGTTAGGCGAACTCGTCTTGGTGAGAGAGTTTCGTCAGACCGCTGTGCCGGTCGGGCCGCCCTTGACTCTGGGAAGGGGTCCCGACAATACAAGTTTCATACAAATAATATATAGAAAACTAATTTTCTACAGAGATCAAATGCACAATAATCAGGAAAACAGAATGTATACACCAAATATACAAAAAATATATATGAGATATATACAGAAAGTATAAATAAACTAGTTTTCTTCACATACGTTAAATAATGTCCTAAAAAACATATTGTATACACAAAACATACAAGAAATATGTATAAAATATATAGATTGTATACATCAAATATATAAAAACCAATTTCATGCATAGATGAGTTAATTATTAATCAAGAAAAAAAATTGTATACACCAAATATACAAAAAATTTATAGAATAATATACAAAAAAAAATATACAAGATGTATATAGAAAATAGTTCCCCTTTACAGATTTTGAATAATAATCAAAAGACAAACTGTATAAACCAAATATACATAAAATATACACCAAATATACAAAGTTAGCTTTAGGTAAAACTGTCGTTATTTCATACTCTTTGCAAAACAAATGACTACGTTTATTTTATGTATACTGATAATATAATGCACATAAAATGATTTGAACATACTCATAAGTTTTCACCTATATTACATTTAGTTAATATAGTGCATATATTTAGTAATTCCATTATATACAATCTACTGCATCCATATACAGTTAGAACCACTATCGCAATTCTTGTAAAAACCCAATCACAATATACAGTGTATACCTTTTACACATTGAAATCTTGATTTATGGTATACAGTTTATTGTCTTTGAGATTTTTCATCAAACACTACCCACTCACATGCTATCTAGTACCTATATAAGAGGAATGCATTATCGTAGATGAATACAAATTGTTTAAAGCACAGAAATCAGAGGAAAACGAATCAATATATATTGCATACATCATTAAACTCACAATATTCTGTGATTTGGACGTCTCTAATACGGATCAATATCATTAAACACACAATATACTATATACATCATTAAACCCTAATTTTCGTTTGTAAAATCATAAAAAAAATCTCAAATCTGCAATGTCCTGCAAATCGTATAGGACATAACTGCTACTCAAGAACTTTTGTGCGACCAAAATGCTATGGTGATTACAGATTTCTCCTTGTTCTGCTACGTTACGCGTTTGTTTCTAGTTTCAAATCATTTTCGTAGATCGTTGATCGCAAGAATATTACTGTTTCGATTGCTTTTTATTTTCGTCGCTGATTTCGCACGATTTCTCTATTCAAAATGGTAATTGTCATTTCTAAGATGGTTTACTCGATTTTTAAACATATAGTAGTTTCTGGTATTTATATAATTAAAATTTGGATGTTTGTATAACATTAAAATACCTTGTATTTTCGTAAAAATTATAAAATAGTGTATAGATACGCATTTTTTCCTTTATTTTCTTTATATGTTTTTTTCTTCTCTCTGATGCTCTTAAATAGTTTTCTTTATTTCTTTAAATTTATTATAATTTTTAATTAGTTTTAATTTAGTTTATAACACATTATCAGCACAATCGCGTTCTTCCTAAAAATCTTGAAGATCGAAGATGTTACTTCGAAAAAGTAAGAACCTTGGAAGGTAAAAGCTGAAAGGTATATAAACCCTATTTTTTGTCGTCGTGTGCTTTTCAATTGCTTTTTTTGTAAAATTGTAGAATTAGAACCATTTAGAAAAAAAATTTAATCTTCTGCAATCGCAAAAAAAATCGCAATTTGGAGAAGCTATTGATCATTAGTTGCTCGACAACAACTTATGCAATAAAAAATTTCTTTGCTCTTATACCCTTCAATGAAGAAGAATTGTTATTACAGTCTAGTTCTGACTCCATACTCTAATGCTCAACACAATCATCCACAATTGTTTGCAATCAATCTAAAATGATTGTTCTTAATTGTATAAACAAAATTTCTTTCTCTTCAAAATCATGATCTAAGCAACATGAAAGGAAATTTCGATTTTTAGGCTAATAAATGGTGTGATTACTCTCTTCATGGTCAAGATCCAAGCAATATGAAAGGAAATTTCATTTTCTGGGTTGATGGATGGTGTGATTACTCTCTTCAAGATCAAGATCCAAGCAAGATGAAAGGAAATTTCATTTTCTAGGTTGATGGATGGCATGATTACTATCTTCAAGGTCAAGATTTAAGACGCATAGAAGTAAATTTCATTTTCTAGGTTGATGAATGTTGTGATTAAAAACGTGAATAAAAATGTTTTGTTCATTTATAACTACCACCACGAGCGATTCTAACTCGGATTTGGATTCAATTCATCTTTTTCTTCAATTCTTTTTCTAACTCTTAACTTTTTAAAAAAAATTTTATTACAAAGGAAATAATCAAACAATCATATATTTTTTATATAAAAGGATAAATTTGTCAATTTTATTATAAAATTACTTATTTTAAATTATAACACACACTATTATAATTGTTAAACTTAATTTTAATTATTAATGACAAATTCAGTGAGAATCACTTTCTATAATCACTTTTCTCATAATTACATTTTTATAATCACTTTAGAATAAAAAGAATCTTAAACAAACACGCTCCATATATAGATAAAAATTTAATTTGTGTGAATAATACACATCTTTTGTATATGTGCATAATTATTTATATATAATAATATTGACTATAAATTATATATAACGTCAATGACAAATAAAGTATACTCTATAATTTCTTCTTGTACGATTTTTCACATTAGAAATCAAAAGTCAATATATGACAAATACATAATTTATTTGATATCTTTATCAATTAATTATATTTTATTCTTAATGTCATAATGCAAATAGTATTATAAGTTTGAGTTGATAGTTAGTAAATCTTGCCCTGAATAAAGCTAAACGTTGAACAGGAAATGAGTTACATCATCGTAGAGGGTCGTTTATTTAAAAAAAAACTCTTTCTCACCTTCCTTTTGGAGATATTGTTCTATCGACTCATATAAGTAGTATATATTGATAAAAAAAATAAAAAAAATGAAGATGTGAACATATTAGTTCAAAGTTTTATATTTTAATTGCTTATTTTGGTGATATAAACTTTAATTTAAAGATAAAATATTACTTTTGGTGTTTTTTTATTAATTATGCATACATTATTTCTTATTATTATTCTATTACAATGATGTATAGTGTTTATTCGTAAATCATATAAAGGTTAAAAATATAAATGTTTAATATCAAGAAAAGAAAAAGGTAGATATGTATCCACCTTATTATAAGAGTAATATTTCATTACTTAAAGCTATTAAAAAATGATGTTATTATGATTATTGCTCAATAGCCGTACGAGCAAAATTTTTTTAATACGAAGCTATTGAAAAGAAAAAGTATTAAGTCATAAGCTATGTGATAAAATTATAGCTAACCATAAGCTACAAAAGTATTTTGAAATGTTAAAATTATGATGTTTTATATGTAACTAAATTAAACTTTGCCCAAAGACCCAAATACATAGTTGTGAATTTATAAACTAACCTAAAGCTAATTAAGAGTTAGCCGACTATTTTAGAAATTTTTATTTTACTATTTTTTTAAGTAAAAAATATTTGATTATTAATTATTATCAATTTTAATACTGACATTTATTTTATTATTTTAATAATTTCATTATTTGATGTCTTTATTTTATTTATTTATTGTTTCAAATTAATAAATATTTTATAATAAACATTATTAAGAGATTTATCCTACGTGAAGTTGCAAAATTACTTAATCAATTAAACCTAAAGCTTATTTTAATCCTATGGAGAGTCGTGATATTTAAGTATTAAAGTGTAATGAACTAAAATATACACTAAAGAAAAATATCTTGAATACGCTCCCAAAATAACATTAAATGTTAAACTATTATTATAAAAATAGAATTAAAAAAATTACATTTTGATATATTTATATGAAAAAAATTGTAATTTAGATTATTTAAAGAATCCTAATTATGATTATAGTAGTTATAACATGAGTATAACTATTATTATTCATTATAAGTAAAATAATGTCATTATTGCAACAAATGAAATTATAAATTATGAAGTGTTTTCATTACATATTAAATAAAATAATATTGATTGAATACATGTAGTATCGTTAACTAATTGATCAATAACTCAATAAAAATATGTTGAGATTGAAAGAAGTTATTGACGGGTACCTAAAGAGCAACTAATATATTAACAGATGTAGTATATTTACAGTAATAAGTAACGTGTTGTATTTTGCTTAATTTAAAAAAGGATTGCCCTTAAAGAGCAATGCAAATAGTTTACTCTTGAAGAATAACTATTTTTTTCTCTTAGTTCATTATATTAAAATACGGGGCTAATTAAAATATATTGTGATTGAAAATAATAAGTTTTTGATACACTATATATATATATATATATATATATAGTTGGCCAAATTTTAGAACTTCGATATCATGCTTATATAATGGCATGATTTAATGAAGTAACTTTCTTATCATTTCAGAAAGAAAAATCGAATCTAAGATAATGGAATGTAAATTGTTAATTGTCGGGACCCCTTCCCTAGGATGAAGGGCGAACCGACCGGCACAGTGTCCCAACAAACCCACTCGCAAGCCGAGCTTGCCAAGACACTGTTAAGTTTCAACATACAACACCACATCACACACTTTCAGAGTACTCACAGGGAATGTAGAAGAAGTTTAATACACGAACACCAATAAACTTGATGTTTATCCAAAATGGGTCATTACACATGTGTAGCAATGGGAGAGACTGTTCATTATATACAGGCTATCTTCACCCCTATACATAGGTCTTAACCCTCAAAAGACGATAACAGAAAAGGAAATACAAAGAAGTCCTACCAAAAAGAGTAAGGGAACGCGGCTCTATGCGATAACTACTCCCTTTGCCCTTATCTGCTGCTGAAGAACCTAAAAAGTTAGAGTAATGAGCCTAATTGTCCACGGCGGCTCAGTGAGTAACGCAGTCTAATTCAAACTTAAAACAAGTATTCCACAGTTAAAACATATGTCATGAATGCATGAGCAATAGCATTATGCAAGTGAATGCAACAGTAAACACAATTTAAATTCATAATGCAGTCGTGCACCTCCATTCAAAAATAGTTTTAATAATGCTAAAAACACATAAATCCACTCGAGCGGGAGAAACCCGGCGGTTAGGTGTATAGGTAACGACCCAATTTGGGCCCACAAACCCCCCCCCCTCTCAGGGCACTCTGTGCTAGGTGGTCACTCGATGCTCTAGGGGAGCCCAATCAATAAACGAGCGAATTGCAAACAGTTAGGCATATCGTGACGACCCGACTAGGACTTATTGTCGTTGCCATCATCGTAGGCCCACAGAACCCCTCAACAGGCACTCTGTGCTAGGTGGTCACTATCAGGGTCACAACTCGCCCTAGTTGCTCGACCGCATCCAATACCCTAACACACTCCCGGACCTCAACATTCAGTGCACTTTTCATTTAAAACTCATTCAAAGGATGCAAGTTCATCACAATATGTAACACCATTTTCACAATGCACAGAATAACAAGCTCTAAGAAATTAGTTAGAAAACACTACTCACAGGGATGCTCTGCTACCGGCGCTCCTCTCGCGACCGGTCGCGTCCCGCTAGCACTGGGTCCTGCAAACTCGATGCAACTTCTTATCATTAATATGGGACTTGGCTCACTCTAATTCTATATTATTGGTTAATCAATTACTTGACCTAGTCAAGAATAGTTCACTTTGTTTTAGTTACTAAGTCCATTTGATTGACTTCGATCAATCTTGGTCAACCCTAGTCAACTTATCATTTGCTGACCTAACTGGTCAACAGAGTCTCACATGGTCAATTCTAGTCTTTATGGGGTCAATTGGGTCAAAAAGGGTCAATATCCACAATTCTCATTACTTAGGCACAAACCTTAGCTTATGACCCTATCTGCGCAACTATTTTCCCGATTTTTTTGCGGGCAACCCGTTCATCAGATTTGCACCAAACCTTGCAGAATTGTTCTAGACTTCCTAAAGTTTTCCCATAATTTTAAATTACAAGTTTTGGACCTGATTTACTAAGGTTTCTAAGCATGATAACAGAAACTGCACAGATCTCGTATCCCCTGTGACAGGCAGTGACTGTTTGCCTTAGTTGACCTAGCTACACGCATCAGAATGTCCTGAAATTTTGTAGGCTACTTCTAGACATATCTATGGGTCTCTCCACCAAATTTCAGCTCAATCTATCATGGTTTGGTCAGTCAATTTTATTTCAGAAATTTCTGCCAGATTGCAGGAAATTTTTGGGTTCATGGATTCCACTATCTTCTAGTGTTCTTTTCCCTCATTCAATCACCATTCTATGAGTTGTTCCTTGTATCTACTTATAGTTTACAGGTCATAACACATTCATAATCACAACCACTTCGAATCAGTAGCATACGACGCCAAAAACATGTCTATCATTGTATCAATATTATGTTATATTCTAAAGAACACAAGGAAATTTGCTCTAGCACCCTACAATTATAGCATATTTGCATTTATTAACAACACACATCCACAAGAATTCAAGGTCAAGTCTTTATACCTTTCTGGAACCTCTATTATGAAGTCTACAATGCCTCTGGTTCCAGCCTAAAAGGGTGCCTTTAGGTGTCCCAAATATAGCTCTTGTTTTGGTCTCAACCTCTTTCTGTCGGCACTGTTGCAACAGTAAGTCGCACAATGAATACCAGAGACTCATAAGACGTATTAAATGTTCTAATATGCAATTTCTACCACTTGGACACTTGAATACACTTCATGAGAGGTAAAGTGAAGGGTTTCACCTGAGGGATGAGTCTGAATTGGTCCTGGTATGAGCTTTCCCAAGGTTACTCTAATTGTTTCTGGTACATAGTTACAACAGTGAGTAAGCAACCAACTTCAAGGGTTCTAAAATCATGCATAAGGCCCTATTTTTCATTCTCTAACTCTTGGAGATCAATGTACACATGAAAATGAGGTGAGTGAACCATTTTACCTTTAAAAAGAAACTGGAAATGGCTAAGGTCCAAGGCTTCAAAAGTGGTTCTATCACACTTTTTGGTTTTTCTGGGTTTAAGCAGTGTGTACAGCCCTCTTCTTGATGTTTTCTGCTTCAAACAGCTCCAAGACTGGTCAAACAACTTGTAGAACCTTGTAGGTGGTGGTACAAGCTTCAAATCAAGCTATGGTTTGCAGGATTTGGTGAAGAATTGAAGAAGTTATGAGCTTGGAAAGTTGGTTACAGAATCTGGAAATTTTGTGTTTGAGCTTAAGAATGCTATTTTTGTTGCATGAGGATGCTTGCTTGGCAAGGGTGTGAATGACATGTGGCATCCAGGTGGCACTTAGCATGACATGCTAGATGCCCAGTTGGCAGCTTGGATTGGCCACAATGGAGGCCATGAAGTGATGGCCAAAACTATGGATCAAATACCATGGGTTCCCATGATTTCTGTGCTCAAAAATGGCTGAAAATCTGCCAAAAATTCGCTCAAAAATCGCACAAACAGACAAAATAGGGGGGCAAGGCCTGGTGGACTGGGCGCATGGGCCGACCAGGCATGGGCCGGCCCATGTTGGGCCTCAAGGCACACGGGCTCAAGCCCGCGTGCGTTTGTGCACTCGGGTTGGGCCAGGAGCCCGACAACGTTCGGCCCGTGCCCCAGCCCAAGCCCAAAAAATTTTTTGTTTTGTTTTTTTTTTCCCTTTTCCTTATTACTTCTTACTTATACATAAACATATATATATGTATTATATATCAAAATTTTACATTTTTTGTCCCCTAAAATCATAAATTATCTAATTTATCATTTTTCATCAAAATACCAACTTTATACACCATTTCATCATTAATTTAATTATTTTCTCCAAAAATTTTATAATTTTCCCAAAAATCATATTTTTTTCCCAAAAATTACATTTATCATTCTAAAAATTCGATAATTGCTCCAAAAATTCATAAATTAATCCTATAATTTATTTTCCTCAAGAAAACACGTTTTCCTAATATTTTCATGTGTTTTCTCCTTAAAATTGTATTTTTTTGAATTATTTCTATTTTCTTTAATAATTAATCCAAAATTGGGAAATTTTGAAAAAAATTTTATATTTTCTCATTAAAAATCCAAAAAATACATAGAGTATATAAATGTCAGATCCGTCAATCCGATGTCAAAAATGTGGGTCCTCACACTAATAAAATATAAGGGTATGTGAATAAAAATCTCAAAGAAAAAGTTGAAAATCAATTAAAAATTCACATGATCAATTAAGTGCAAATATAAATAAATTAATTAATTTATATGTTATTTGTAAAAATTTGACAAACCTAAAATGTGATTGACTATTCAAATCTAAAAACACAATTTTCTTCAAGTAAAAAATATATGCAAAATATTCCTAAAAAGGTATAAAATAATATTTAGATTATATGTCTCATAAATTGATAACTAAATATTTCATAAAATGAAATAAATTGAATACAAGAGTATTTCGAGACATAAATATCTCTTGAAAAGATAAATTAAAAAATTAGGATTTTCTATAGAGAATAGATTTGATATATATGCCTAATAAAACCGCATATGTATAAATCGTATGTCAAAAAATATTATCAATTCAGTATATGTGTGAAAGACTGAATAGAAATAAATATTGCTTGTAATATTTATAATATTATCAATTCAATATATGTGTAATGTTTTGAATGCAAATGTCTATTTGTAAAAATATTCAAAGAAAAAAAATTCATAAATTATGATATATATGCATATATATATATATATATATATATATATATGAAAATCTCTAAGGATTTCAAATGCATGTTTTAAGTAAATACTTTGAAATTTAAATTTTAAAATGTTTAACATTATGTAAAACGTATATATATTACATTAATTTTACTTATCATTATACATGTATATTTTAAGATACTTTTGATTGGCATTAATAATTATATTTACATAGCATGTTATAATTATATTTATTAATTTATGTATGTTGTTCATAACTTAAATATTATGGGAACTATTGAAGAAATATAAAATATATCAAACTACTTGAAAAAGAAATTTGATATGAAAAATTTTGAAAAAATAAAATTTTGTCCCTACTTGTAGATTGAAAATTTTTCAAGTGGAGTTATTGTCTGTTAATCAAATTATATTAAAAAAGCTTTAGAGTTGTTTTACATGAACTAAGTACATCCATTAAGTTCTCTAATAGTGATTTGGTTATTTAAAGTTGATATAAACTATTTTATTCTTATAAAAATGATGGAGGGATTAGTAGTCCCTAATTATCATATCTTAATATTACTAATGCATTCATGTTCTTCGCAAAAGAACATATCTTAATACTTCAAGTAAGACTATAAAAGAAAGTTTGCACGTATCTTCACAAGAGGAAAAATAAAGAAGAATTATTGATTACTACACTATACGTTTTTTCCCTTAACTAAAGTTTTGTTCCACTGAATTTTTCTTGTAAGGTTTTTAGCGAGGTAAACCTAACAATATTACAAAACTTTACTAGGTTTTATTAAAGAAGGTTTCAATGAGGCGTATTTTCATATAGACATTTAAAGGAGTGTTACAAATATTAAATGCCTTCATATATGTAATCCCTAAAATTAATTTATTTGTAACTCTCATTATACAGTATAATGTCTGAATTAATAAAATTGTTTAAATATTTTTAAATTATATTTATTATATTGTTGTAACCCCTATGCCAAAAATTCATATATGTGACGACCCATGTTTTGGTGCGCAAAATTTTCAAGTACGATATATGCATTTTCTGAATTTTTTAATGGAAATACAATGATTCACATCAATTTTTCTCAAATTTATACTATTTATTAGAGAAATGAGAAAAATGGGAAAATATGTGAAATTAGAAGGAAAATGCAATTTCTTGAGAAAAATAATTTTTGGGATTAATTATGAAATTTTTGAAAAAATTATTAAATTTTTTTGTACAATTAATATAATTTTTGGAAAGAAAATATAATTTTTGGTGAATTATTCAATTTGAGGAGAAAATAATGGAATAAATGAAAAATTGATGTATAATTGGGAGTTTTGATGAAAAAAACGGTGAAATAACAATTTTTAATGATTTTAGAAAATAATAAAATAAAAATAAGAATTTTTGGATATATATATTGGTATATATATATATATATATATATATATATATATATATATATAGGTGTGGGAAAGGAAATAAAAGAAAAAAAAACGAAAATCGGCGCATGGGCCGAATTCGGGCCGTGCGAACCGATTTTGGGTCAGGCCGCAGGCCCGACCCGGTCCCGCCAGAAGCGCAGGCCGTTGGCCCGCGCGAACTCGGCCCACATGGGCCAAGCCCAGGCGCCTCACCCTTCTTCTTCCACACGATTTGAATGGTTTTTGGGTGAATTTTCTGCAATTTTGATGTATTTTCCAGCCAAAAAACCATGGGAATCCATGGTTTGATGACCCATGGTTTTGAGCAGCCAATAAGAAGTGCCAACTGGGCATTCAACATGAAGGTTTGGAGGCCACGTGGGTGGCCATGTGCCCTGTTCTCATGCCATGCAAGAAGCTCCCCATGCAACAAAAACTCAGATTTTTGGCAAAGTCCCAATTTCCAACTCTTGCTCTCACCTTCTAGACTTTGAATCTCCTTCATTTCTCATCCAAATCCAGTGATCTATAGCTTGTTTTGAAGCCGATACCACCCACTACGAAGTCCCACAAGTGGTTTGCCCAATCTTGAAGCCATCTGAGACGAAAATTGTAGAGAAGAGGTGTTGTCCATAGAGTTCAACCCAGAAAAAATCAGAAAAGTTGTCTTGAAGCCATCTTTGGAGCTCTGGTTCCTGGACCATTTCAAGCCGTTTGGGAGGTAAAACCCCTCTTTTTCTTTCTTATCTTGAGTACTTCCATGTACAAGTGGTGAAAATCAAAGAATGAAACTCCCAACCTATTTTATGAGGCCATAAAACTAACTATCTAGCTAACTGTTTTGACAGTTTCTGCAGAAATCAAGCAGCAAGACCAGATTGAGGCTGTGTTTGGAGGACTTATAGACATCAGTTTCGGTTGAAACCAGAGGCGTTTTAAACCTCATAGCTGAGGCTACAGAGAGGTATTAAGAGCTAACCCAAAGCCTCTGTATTTTAGATGTTATACACTTGCAAAAGTGCCTTGTTAGTTAGGAATTCTAAGACTTAGAATATTTTCTGAAGGAAACCCCTTAGGCTTGCTATGGTGGCACTTGAAATTGAGGGTGATTAAGGTTATACTTGCTTGCTGTTTTAGATGATGCTTAATAGACAAATGTTTAGGAACCTGAAATCTTTCAAAATCAGTAAGATAGACCCTTGGATCAATGCTGTAGAGAGGAGAGATTTAGCACTTGAAACAACTTAAGAAAAACTTGGGAATCTGAAAACCAGTTTCAGGAACAGATAAATATCAGATCAGTTAACTAACCAAACCTTGGCAATCTGAGCTGAAATTTGGTGGAGAGGTCCCTGGATGTGTCCATAATATGTTTACCAAATTTCAGACCATTTTGAATTAGGGAAATAGGCCAATTAATCCACTAAGTGACTGCCTGTCACATGGTATACGGGATTCTTATAGTCCCTGTTATTACACCTAGAAACCCTAATAAATGGTATTCAAAAATCACGAAATGAAATTTCAGTGAAAGTTCAGACAGAGTAGATAAAATCTGAAAATTTTTATACAAATCCAACGGTTGGATCGATCACAGGAAATTAGGAAAATTTACTGTCAGGGTATGTGCACCCAGAAGTCGCTGTGATTCAACTGAAAGTTCTGAGATTAAACTATATAGTCAAACCTCTGTGGATTGAGCTGAAATTTGGTGGCGTGATTCCTAAGCATGTCTAGTTTATGCCTACCAAATTTCAGAGCAATCTGATATGGATAAGTGGGTCAAATTAGGCAGATAGTCACTATCTGTCATACAGAACCCGAGAACACATAGTCTCTGGAATCTTAGGTAAAAATACCATCAAATGAAGTCCTAAAATCATGGTTTAAATTCTATGAAGGTTTAAGGAGTTTAGGACAGATCTGAAAAATTTGATGCAAATCCGATGAACGGATTGCCCGCAGAAAAATTGGAAAAGTTGTTGCGCAGTTAGGGCCTTAAGCTGAAAATGTGGCTAAGTGTTGAGATTTGAAGTTTTGGACCAATTTTGGTCCTTTTGACCCAATCTTGACCCAAATGGCCTGTATTGACCCAATACGAGCACAAATTGACCTACAATGACTAGGATGATCGCATTGACCAGGGTTGACCAAGTTTAACCGATTGACCGAAACAGCTCGAGTCGATCGAAACTGAGTAGGGACAGTGATATTAGATACTGGGCCACTACACAGATAGAACTGAGATTGAGTATTGATTAATGCAGATTCGAGAGGGTATATCGGGGCTGGGCTGGTTGTCGACGGGACATCAGTGCACAGGACCCGAGGTGAGTAGTTTGATTCAAGTGTTTCTATGACTTTTGTTCCTTGCATAAACTTATATGAAATGGCATGGTTTGAACGGTTTCACGGGACTTAGATACATCTGGTTGATTTTGAGATATGTAGATGTACACGGGTAGTGAGACCAGAGGCTCGAGGTCCGAGCGCGGGGTCAAGGTATACGATGAGATAAGACTCGAGGTCCGAGCGCGAGGTTAGGGTGTGTGACTAACACGCCTAGCTTTCGACCCGCTCGAGTGATGGCACTTGAGGACTGAACGCGAGGTTAGGGTACTCGAGGGGTACGCCTAGCTTACAACCTGCTCAAGTGGCCGATACGCCTGACCTACGACCCGCTCGAGCGATGACCATAAGTTGGGTTTTGTTGAGCTAACTTAGCCTGGATATGTTTTTAACTGACATGAATTTAAGATGATTTTTTTTTTTTGAAATCGCTGCACTATTTATAACTGTTTCATACTATGTCATGCTTTCAAATGTCACTTCATTTAATTGCTTATGCATACATGCATTGTTTTGGAATATTGGTTATGGTTGACATTTGATCTTTCTACTCACTGAGCCACGTGAATTTTAGGCTCACTACTCTATTACCATTTCAGGTTCTCCAGTGGCGGACAAAGGAAAAGGCGTAGTGATTGTCTGATTCCCTGACGATTCCTGTCTCAGTTTCTTTTTGGTTTTCTCTTTTTCATCTGAGGTTGGTCATTGTTGTACTAGTCTAAATGGTTAAGTATGTATTTTAGACAAACTTATGTAAATGAAATGCTTCCGTTTTGAATTGTTGCTTACTTTGGTTTTTTGTGGTTCCAATTATTCTGATATCGTCCCATCACATGAGATTTACAAAGATAGCTTAATAGCGATTGAGCGAACTCATCTTGGTGAGAGGGTTCGTCAGGCCGCTGTGCCGATCGGGCCGCCCTTGGCTCTGGGAAGGGGTCCCAACAATATAGAAGAGTTTTATATCTCATGAAAATCATAAACAAAGAGAATAATTTCTCTTTATATGTTTTGTCATCTCTGTGATGTTCTTGAGTAGTTCTTTTTATCTTTTTAAATTTTTTTTTTTGTAATTTTCAATTAGTTTTAGTTGAGATTAAACATATCATAAATTGATAAAGTTGTTTGGATTCAATTTCCAAAGAAGGAAAAAAAAAAAAAAAAGTTAATCTTATCGTTGCAGATGCAAGTTTCCACAACTATAAGCTTCTAATCATTAAATAATAAATGTACACATCTTATTGTATGTAATAGTTGATATAATAGCTATAACTTATAAATATTATTCAACTGCACTAAAATAAATATAATGGACTGCACACACACACATATATATAAATTAACTGTACTAAATCAAATTGCTTTAATATGTAGGAGAAAAATGTTCTATTACAGCAAGGCCCTCAATTTTTGTGTATATTATATTTTGAAGTATAATTCCCAATATCCATATACCAATTCTGTAATGTAACCCAATCCGTTCAAAATCTTCAACTCACCCAAATTGACGAGCTTCAAACACATACCCAAAAAGTGGGTTTCTGATTATACAGAGTGACTAAAGGAGTTGAAAGAACAAGAAAGAAATAACCAAAGAAACCTAGCAACTGATGAAACCAGTGATGTATCAATAAAACATAATGATTGGTCTAAACTTTAGGGTCTTATTAATATAAAGGCTAAAGCCCACATTGAAAGTACTTTTGCCTTTTAAAGTAAATTACTCAAATCCCAATAGAATTCGGAATTGGGAGGATAAGGAATTTTAGCATCAGGATTATACAAAAGTATCTCAATGTCTCATTTGAAAAAATTAATAAAAAGAGGAGATTAAAATGATTAATAGGAACGGACGATTAATAGGAGCAGAATGAAAAAGTTAATTTGGGCGTGTTCTTTACAATAACACACAAAAAGATAAAATTACAAACACACGCCCAAACATCTTTCAGAGTGAGAGAGTTGAAATCAATCTTTTCCAGAAGATGGAGCAGAGGATAACATTAACAAAAGCTACTAGATAAGAAGGGACTCGAACAAATGCATCCACCAAAACCCAAACCCACAAGTAATATGATCAACAGATTCACCCACAGGCCAACACAAAGGGAAGAAGAATATAGAATGACTGATGCAGCAGCCTAATCTGCAGGAAAACAAAAGCAAGCCATGCACAACATGAAGATGCAACAATAAGGGTAACTCACGCTGCGTCTCTCTCAAGCTTCAGGAGCCGGGGCAATAGGTTTCTGGTTGAGAAGTGGCAGAAGAGCTTTCACAACAATGCTCATGTTAGGCCGGAACTCGGATTCATATTGCACGCATAGAGCTGCCACTGCTGCTAGCTGCATTAAGAGAAGAATTTGATTGGCTTCAGATTTTGGAATAATTATGCTTGCATAAAGATCAATTGATAATATTTTTGCAGTAGTGATTAGCAAATTGGGATCTAAAGGGAACAACAAAGTTACAATAAACAACAGTTTAAAATAGAAGGGTAAAAGAAAAAAACCTTGGCTACTCCTTTTGGAGGGTACTCCCCCTTCAGCCTCGGGTCTACACATTGTTTAACCTTGTCCTCACTAAGCCTAGGAGTTGCCTGTCAAAAAAGAGAAAATGTGTGCTGTTAGATTACAGTTTCAGAAGTGTACATAGATTTATCTCCAAACGAGAGAGCAACAACAGTATCTGTAACCAGGTACTCAACTATTACCATTCTTTAACAAGATGAAAACTGACGGGGAGTTGCAGAATCTAGTAAGGCAGAGTAAGGAAAGCACCATATATTACCATTCTTTACCAGGTCAATATTATTTACACTTTCAAGAGCATTTTCAAGAACAACAAGCCATTCGTCAAAGCACTCAATTGTGACATACTATATTGCAACTGCTAAGCTTCCTTTTTGCTCAAGAATGAACTCAAGACACGTAGTCAGTGGTTTTCCACATTCATTTTTTTTTTTTTTTACGGAAAGTCAAGTTTGAAAACTGACTTTAAGCTCAAATGCGAATGAAACAGAGCATGATTGATTTCATTTTCCGTGGGCGACATCATAGGCTCATTTGTTGTATGATAAAACTGAGGGAGAAAAGCTAATGAAGTCTTTATATGCACTTCCAGGATTTTCTTTTCACGGGGAAGAGAGGTTCGCGTCCGTCCGTATCGTGACTGGTTGTATTAATTTGATTAGGTTTTCAATTGTGATCAATGGTCAACCTAGGAAAAAATTCCGAAGTGCACTGGGACTTGGACATCAGGATTCCTTTTAGCCTTTTTTACTACCTTGGTTGTGGATACATTGGGAAAAATTGAACAATAAATACAACCGCTCTCTTCTTCAAGGTCTTGACAGGGACAGGGAGAAGTCTCTCACCAACAATTTGCTATGACATCATTCAATTTCCAGAGGGAAATGCAGCACCTTCAAAAATATTTTACTTAGAATTGTATTTTTGGGCCTCAAAGGCACCATGCACAAGTGGCTGTGAACGGCCAATAAAGCACTTAGATCTTTTCGTTAGAAAAGAAAATCAGCAAAGGATTCTTTTTGTGATATAATGGTATTGCAAAAACATCCACAAGGCTGTCTAATTGGAAGAAGCACCTGCTTTTCATAGTGGGCAGATTGTTTTTTGATTCAATGGCTATTGCAGGCCAACCTTGCTCACTATCTTTCTCTTTTCAGTATACCAGTTTGAGTGGCCAACAGAAACAAAAACAAATGAGAGAATTCTGTTGGAAAGGAGTGGATGAAGAAACAACATGAAAAGGTAGAAACAAGGCCTTGGTGGCAAAGTGGCTTTGGCAATCCCTTTTAGAGCAGAATTCGTTGGTGACCAACATCATTCAAAATGAGACATGGAGAGTTGCACCAAATTTTTTCTAGGGAAAGGGGCTTTTATACGCTTTGGGAAAATAGATTTTGTGGTGGTTCTAGTTTTGCAACCTCATTTCCCTCTCTCTAGAAGTTAGACAGTATTCAATCGGGAACAATTTCCTCTTTTTTCATAAAAATAACCATGAAGACCAGAATAAAAAAATAATAAAAAAAAAGATAGAGATATATCATGTGGTGGTTCTAGTTTTGCAACCTCATTTCCCTCTCTCTAGAAGTTAGTCGGTATGCAATGAGGAACACTTCCCTCTTTTTTCTCATAAAAATAACCCTGAAGACCAGAATCAAAGAAAAAGATAGAGATAGAAGGGTATGGACCTCAATTGCCTTTGGTTCATTCTAATGCAAATCATTCTTTTCACATCTTACATCTTCTTCTGCTTATCCAACTTACCCATTTTTTAGTTTCAGTTGAAAATGAAAGCCATACTTGTACTTCCCATGTAAGGATGAAGGAGCAATTACTAATCATCTCCCAATACATTGTGGCCTTGCTCAACATCTGTGGTGAGATGCAGAGATGAGTTTGAACAGGATGTCATCATTTCCTCCATGATTGAAGACATTTTTGCCATGCAAACACCCATGGCCATTCCCATGCCACAATCTTTCTCATTCTATTGAAGGTTAATTACATTATTTAGTCAAATTAAATTGGAAAATTTTCTAAAAAAAATATTAATCCAAATTTGTCTATGGGGCATCATCAGTTATGAGATGTCAGTAACTTACAATCTAGTGAACGGGAAAACCTAATTGACCATCGGTACAACCAGCATGCACTAAAAACCACAATGATGAATGTGAAAACAAAAATATAAAGTGCAGATTATATCAAAATTCTCACCCAAGTAACTAAACTCTGTTGTCCACGAGGCATAGTATGATCAACCGGTTTCCTTCCCGTCAAAAGCTCCAAAAGAACAACACCAAAACTATATACATCACTCTTTTGTGTCAATTGGCCAGTCATCGCATATCTGAAAGAATATTAGGTGAAATCAAACACAAAAACTTGAAAGTAGATCAATTATGTAATGCTAACTAAGGGTTCCAAAGATAATAAGTGAATGGGAACTTAAAGAAGAAAAAGAATAAGATAAAAAAAAAAAAGTCCAGGTAATATAGTGTGATCATTTTTACATGTATTTCTAAATATGTAGCTGATTCGAGCACCCACACCTGAGTCTAGGCAACCTAGTATACATGCATGTGTGTGTGCTTATTCTAGGAATGCTAATTTAAGTAATTCAAATTCATATAAATTAAGGAAAAAAAATTACTTAAACTAGTCATGGATTGAGTCATTAAAACAACCTCTTGCTAAGCAAGGCACAACTATATGCAATAGAACCAATTTATGTCTAAAGACTCCAACCTAACCCTTCCTTGGGCTCTAGCATAAGCAAGAGCTTTACACACTGGGATGCCCCTTTGTTATATTTTATATTTTGTTGTATCTAGTGCAAAAAAGTTCTTAGAATCTTATTTTAACTAAATTAAGTAATTTTAAATTCATTTAAATTAATTAAAAACAATCTTTGTTCAATCTTTTTATGTTATACCTTTTTCAAAATTATTCTAATAATAGCTTCAACTGATTAACACATGCAGTTGACGTCAAAGATGAAGTTAATTGTCTTAATATTATTTTTTTATTTTCATAATTATGGATTTACTAGTGCAAAAGGTATTTAAAATTTTTCTTTGACCAAAAAAGATTTTATAAATAAATCAGCATATCATAGAGTATACAAGCATCTTTCCCAATTTCCTAAAGACAAATCAACCCTGAAATCTATTACAAGAACCCATGAACTTGTTCCAAGTTTAATGCTACCCACAGCCTATTTTCATTTCAAGTCTGGTCATAAAAAATTCTTGCACTCCTCTCTTTCCACTAACTCCATCTGGTTGCCATTGAAGCAATCAACTCCACTTTCTTGTGTCTAGTTTTTACTACTGAAGATAAGGGGGAATGCATTAAGATTTTCATTTTCTTTTTCAATGATTTGTCAACACTCTTAATATTTTTAACAGGAAATTGTAATAACTGAAAATTTTTTATTTCAATTTCCTCATAACGCTATTCTATGCAAACTTGAACATTTCACTAACACTAAAGGTTGTCTCATTATGACATCAAATTTGATTAGTTAAACTAGTCAGGTTGTCTAATTACATGAGATCAAATTTGATTAGTTAAACTAGCCCAATGACTTAAACCAGAGCCAAGACTCCCATAATTCCAGCTCATTTTGCCCACTTTCTTGGCCCATGGGATAAAGCCCATTCCAGCCCAATTTCGACTTAATGGGTCATGGGTTGGTTTGGCCTAAAGATTGAACAAATCAGGCTAACCTGGCCAAACTCAATCTTTTTTAGACTTCTTAGGCAAGGCTTTTGGTCAAGTGTCCAAGATTGCCACTGCTGTATATTTCTAACAAATTCTATACAACAGAGCTTGTCATGTGTACAAAAAACATGGCACGGACACATCCATAAGAAGAACCATAAAGTTTGCTAACTGCACCTCTGCAAAAACTTCATCCACAAGAAATTTATATGCACAAGCTAACTAGCAAAGTAGAAAAATGATGACACTCAACTCTATTTATAACAATATTTTCTTCAAAATTAAAGAACTCCCTCAATATTTCAATCATAATTCAACTTTTTTTTTTTTGAGCAGATTATAATTCCTATAAGCAGTCAATCATTACAATTATGACCCCATAACATCCCATCAATTGGTTAATAAGATCACATTAATCTGTGATATCCTAATCTCCCCTAAAAAAGACAATCTAGATCCATGAGCATAAATAAAGCAACAACAAGGTCAATTAATTCCTTCCAAGCTATACTCAGGAAAGGCTTTAATTTTTTTTTTTTTCTATTCATCTTGTTCACAAAAGACGCTATAATGTCATCCCATATCAATGGTGAAGGTGAAATTGTCACAAAAAATTAAATTAAAAAAAAATGATGGTGAACTGGCCATACATTTCCAAGTCTTAAATCAATTGTCAAGGTGAAATGCAATTGAGACAAACAATCAAATGAAAAAAAATGAAAAAAAAAAAGAGAAAAAGATAGAAGAGATAAGAAATTTAGAAAAATTAGAGAAACTAGAAAGTAGCATCAAGAAAGGAAGCACGTAAAATATAAATATGGTGAATTTTATAAACTAACAAATGGTTTACTATCTACAGAAGTATTTGGCCATCAAAAAGGGTTACTTCCCTTAGTTTGCAATTGGTTCCACGTGCCTAAGACACTGCATTGGGCTTTACAAAGACTACACCAAAGATTATAAGGTCACTTAAGTGGGAGATAAAAAGGACAATAATGACCCTTTTTCTTTTGGGATTGGAGGAAAAAAAGGGAAAGATAGAACCGCCTAACTATTTTAAAGATAAAGAAGTATTAGTAGAATCACTCTCTTTCTTCCTTCCTGTTCTTAATCCATCCAATCATATATGTGTTACAATTAAATCTAATCATACATTTATCATAATAATTAAATCCACGAGAATAAAAAAAGGAAAAAAAAAAAAAACATATAATGTAGGCAAGTCCCCACATCCTAAAATTTATAAATGAAGAGTTAGACCTCTAGATATGTACTCATGTCTGACACTCATACATGACTCAAGGTAACATAGCTTTCCAGAATTTCTTATATCATAAGCACTTTAAAAATGACTGGTAAATAACATATATATAATGGTTTAATTCCTTCTACATCTACAAGCTCCTCAAAGGAACAAATCCTTAACAAGAAACATATGTTATTAAAGCATAGGCACAAAGACAAGGATTTAAAGTTTTAAACATTATAGAATCTGACATGGCAACATTCAGGAAGTCTTAACCATTATATAAGCTGCTCAAGAAATTATATACTATCAAATTGATAAAACATGAACAACATCTTCTTCTTCTTTCAACATAGACACTGAGCAATTATAGTTAGAAAAAATTGAATAAGCAAACAGACATAGTTAGGAAAAACAACCAAGAATGAGTTTTAGATAGTTTACTCTGGCGCATGATAACCAAAGGTCCCTAGAACTCGAGTGGAGTGAAGACGAGCAGCCATATCAGGAGCTTGATTTGAAAGGTTGAAATCTGCTATTTTGGCTCTAAAGTCCTCAAATAGTAGCACATTGCTTGATCTAATGTCCCTGTGAATGATTGAAGGTTGACATTTCTCATGCAAATACTCTAGCCCTTTCGCTGCATCAATAGCAATTCGAACTCGTTGCATCCAGTCAAGTGCTGGACCTGGTTGTGCACCTTGGACTCCTTTCCTACCTGCCGCATGCAAATTTAGTAAAATTTGCACAAAAAATTGACTAGTCAAGGTGTGAAACAATCTAAAAGGTAGCATGTCCAGACCCAACAAAAGAACAATAACAACTAAATCTATATAGTACCATGCAAAATGTCGTGCAGAGAGCCCATTGTTGCAAATTCGTAAGCTAAGATACGAAGATTGCCTTCCACACAGTAACCAAGCAACTCAACAAGATTCTCATGCTTCAATCTTGACACCTTAGAAACCTAAAGCCAAGAAAACCAATTCAGTGAGATATGTGAACCAAAAGCTATACTTGTCCAAGTAGAGTTTTTGGGAGGTTGGAAACTTTGAAGGAAAACCTGGGTCAAAAACTCAGTGTCTGAGTCTGGTTCTGATGAAACATCAAGCTTCTTTATAGCCACAGCTTTATCACCATCTAACGTTGCATAATATACTCTTCCATATGACCCTTCACCAATTAATGATTTTGACCCAAAATTATCGGTCTTTTCCTTTAATTCATCAATAACCAATGCAGGCACTTCAATTGGTGGTGGCTCTTTTTGCACTTCAATGTTACTAGGAGGGTACTTCGAGTTTTTGTTGTTTCCTACCATGGAATAGACAAGTCAGCTTCAAAAGATATTTTTAGATACATTCTGATATTATAATATACCCACTAGAGAATGTCTTTGACAAAACAAAACCAACAATGTCATTTCCACACTAATGTTATGTAAAACATACCCTCTGCATAGCTTCTGGGGCTTTTCAATGGTTCATCCTCAGTTGGATGGTAAGCTTCTTCTACGTGACAAGTACAGCATAACCACTTACGCATTCTGTCTCTCTTCCTTATATCAGAAAATCAGAAGCATTTACCTGGCGAAACACAAAACCGGTTGCTGTCAAATAATTTGCGACTTTCAACACTAAAGAAAAAAATACATTAAGAAAAGAAGAAGAAGCGCACATCAATCTCAATCAAAACAAATCCAAGTAGTGTCGACAGAATCTTAACCAAAAGATCGATTCGCGAAATCACTCTCGTTCGATCAAAGAATTCCGAAGTTACTTTTCCAACAGAACCAATTAAATCTCACCAATAAACCGCCTGAAAAGCCGTCTCCATCATTTCACACACCAAATCCAAAAATAAAAAAACAAAAACAAATAAATTAAACAGCACGAGCAATTCTCCAACAAACACCAAAAAAAGGGAAAAAGAAAAAGGTAAATACAGTAAACCCCTTCAGAATCGCTCAATTCGCGATCAAAACAACAGATCCAGCAAGAAATAACACGAATTCGAGAGGATCAAAGGAAATGAAACCAAAAAAGGAAACAAATCAATAAACGAAAAAAAACAGAACCAAAATGAGAATCGGAAAATGCATTCGCAACGGCAGAAAACGCGTGGAAAGATTTTTTTCGAGAAAAAGATTGAAATTAAATATCGATCTCACCTGGCTTCCGTTCCAATTTCTAGGGTTTACGCGATCAGAAACAAAATAAAATTAATTAATTAATAAAATTGGAAAGGAAAGGTAAGGGAGATGATGAGAATCCAGAGAGGCAAAAGAGAGAAGAAGCAGTTGGGCTTCAAAATACCTTCCTTTCTCTCTCTCTCTCTCTCTCTCTCTCTCTCTTTTTCTCTCTCCTCTCTTTCTCTCTCTCCGTTTAACAACTATAAATGAATTAATTAATAGAGAGAGAGAGAGAGACACGGAAATTGAAATTGATCCGTTGGAGGCTGTTGTATTGTAATCGGCTGTGTCGTACCAAAAGGCTCCATTGTTTAGGATCCGACACGTGGTTGTTCGGTCATTTTTACTTTGAGACTGCGTCGTTGACGCAACACGTGTAACTGTTTAGAAGAATGTACGGCTGGGAATTATTATGATCTTTTTTAGGGTTGTATCATGGACCATGGATCATGGACTTTTTCGAAAGTCGATGTTTTTATTTCGGTTGCCTGCGTTTGAAGGCGCGGAATTTGTGTGTAATTCTAATTTTAAACCAAACGGTAAGAAACCAATCTTAGGACATCTCCAATGAGAGGGTATAATAAATTTTCTATATCATCACTTTTATTATTTATATCATCCATTCATTAAATTCTTATTTATTAAACTCTCACCTATAATACTACATGTTTATTAGACTATACTGTATGGATCCCACAATCACATCAATTTATTAAATATACAAATCATAATATTTCATTTATATAATATAATTTTTGTAAAATACCTATTATCTACATTTAAATTAAATATATATATAATTATTTAAATTTATATAAAAATTATATTTTTAACCATTATTTATTTAAAAAATTACTTTTTTAATAAATAATTAAAAATATTCATTTTTAAATGTTACTAATTGTTATTTTACAATATTTTATTTATAAAATATATTTTTAAAAATAACTATTATTTACATTTAAATTAAAATTATAACTAATTAATTTAATTTATATAAAAAATGATATTGTTTATAATTAAATATTTAAGGATTAATTTTTAAATAAAATTTTTAAATATTACTATTCGTTATTTAAAATAGTGATTTAAATAATTATATATATTATTTATTTTTAAAAATAATGATTTATTTATAATTATATATAATTTAAAAAA
>JAJIYU010004765.1:0-23611 GCA_030144865.1 Tinospora cordifolia
TCAACATCAGCTTTGTGGTGCTAGCCACTGTTGATGATTCACCCGATGATGACATCACCTTCCACACTAGGGCATTAACCTTCAGCTTGTGTAAAAGACAATTCATAGCAGCTGGTGCTCGATCTTATGACACCCACAATCACTATCATGTACATAAAGTAAGTAAATATTCTAAATTGTTTGACTTCATTGTAAATTTCAATTAAGTTTTCATTAATATTATCATATCACTTTATTTATTTTTCTTATATTTATAAGTTGGATCCCTCTAATGAGAGCTCCTGATAGATCCTAGTGATTTGTGCCTAGTAGATTGATGTTGAGGGCTTCTCATGGAAGAAGCACTCACAAGAAACCATCAATTTCTATTAGTAATAGAGATGTTGCTTTTTCCTTCTATGCCAACACCAATGCATCAACACCTCGACTGTGAGGACCCCTTCCCTCGGTTGAAGGACAAACCAACCAGCATTGTGCCTTAATAAACCCACTGGCAAGCCGAGCTCGTCAAAACACCGTTAAGCCTCCTTCAATACCCCATATACAATATCATCAAAGTAATCACAACATATGCGAAAGTAACTAAAACCAATAATCACAGTAGACTTTTAAGTTAAACAAATGTTAACTATATATAGTGTACTAAATGTAGTAGTAGCGAAAGTGTCTAAGTCAAAATATTTACAACAGTTTTCTTAGCCCCTATGCACCATATTAACCTAAAAATAATGAACTGCATAGAAATCCTACCAAATTAAATTGAAAACACTGCTCTACGCTATAACCACCTTCTTCCCTTTGTTTGCAGTAGAAGAACATGAAATGTTAGAATAATGAGTCAATTTGTCCACAGTAGCTTAGTGAGTAATATAATCTAATATAACTTAGAACATGAATTTTAGAAAATAATGTCATGTATGTATGCACAACAATGAATGTATGCAAGCAGTTAATGAACGCTAAATCCATAATGCAATCGTATACCTTCCATTTTAAAAACAATTTTAATGTTGAAAACACATGCTAAAGCTTTCACGCCTACAAGGCAATAATAAATCCACTCGAACGGGCCCACTAGATAGTTAATGTATTTTCATACAACATCATAAGGATTTGCCAGCACATACCTCATGTATGACAGCCTCAAATCTTCAATAGTGGGACAATTAAGAACCCGCACAAAATGTACCTCCAAGTACAGCGACAAATCCTCATTAGACCTCGAGATTCGATGTACATTTTCGTTTAAAAACCTATTTAAAGATTATAAATGCATTGTAATATGTAATAACATTTCATTTATGAATAGAACAACAAAGTGATAAATCAAAAAACATTACTTAGAAGGATGCTCAGCTAGTGATGCTCCTCTCGTAACTGGTCACGCCCCGCTAACCTTTGATCCTACATAATATCTACATAAAACTTGGCTCAAATCTAACTTTATAGTCCTTGATTAATTAAAAGATTGACTCGGTCAATTATGGTCCATTTATGGACATGGCCAATTTTGGTTAATACAGTCAACTTTAATCAAGCCTAACACTTGCTAACCTTTTATAATCGACAGGGTCAATGTGGTCAATAAAGTCACTTAGTGCAATTAAGCCCTTAATACTGGCCCAAAATACTAAAAATTTATACCGACCCAAAATACTAAAAATTTATACCATCGACACATGTTCCACTTTTGGTATGCAATAACCAACCTTTTTTTTATATAAATTTGGCGATTCAATACAATAAATAGAAAAAATTTAATTATTTCTTATATTTTGTATTTTTTTTATAAATATTTCATAATGTTGTACAATATTGTATATATATATACATATAACATTATGTAACGTTTTTTCTTCTTATTTAATATTATATAACTTTATATACATTTTTATTTATTAACCTTCAAATTGTATAAATACAAATTTAATATATCAATTAACCTCCATAAATCCTAATTTTAATGTCATTGAGTTCATAATTTCATTGTGGACATTATAGTACTTGCCAACTAAAATTTCAATGTTCCCTCTATGTATCAACTTTCAATTATCGTATAAATTCTTAGGGCCTACATATGTACAAATAAATTATATATTTATGTTCTACTCGTTGATTTGAACACAATGATATGTGTATATATATATATATTGTGTAGTTTTATTCTTAGTAAAAATATACTGTACTCTTGGGTCACACAATCGACTAACACTTCTATGAAAATTACACTAGCAAAATTATAATTCTTAACTTTTATAATAATTCTAAATTAAAAAGATGTGAAAATAATTTATTCAAAGTGACACATTTTCGAGAAAATAGTAGCTTTTTCTTTCCCTCTTTCTTTCTTTCCTTTTCCTCTTTTTCTCTTTTCTTTTCCTTTTTCTCTTGGATTTCCCCTTTTTTTTTCTTCCTTTCTTGGATAAGAAACTTGTGAGCAAAAGATGAAGGAGACAAGCCTTTGTATACAAAGGATTTTGGGGTGGGTCCCACCTCATTAAACGTTAAGGTAACTACCTATTGCTCTCATCTTCCACCTCAACAATATTATATATATATGTATATATATATACACACATACAAGACTTAATTTATTTCATTAATTGTCTACATTAAATCATTTCATTTTTTTAACCAAAGTCCCACTATGAAATATTTATTATTATTATCATTATCATTGTTAATTATTTAGTTAATTTTTCTTCTAATACACACATTAATTATTATAATTGTCATAAAATTATGTATTTTATTTATAATTTTTTAATTTATACATAAAAATACATATCGAATTCATCGATTCAATGTCTCAAAATATGAGTCATTACATCAACAAGATCTCACGCTCTCTATTACAAATGACTACCTTAGAGACTCGTTTGAGACTCAATAGAAAGGTTAAGACGAGTTCGACGATGACCACCTAGTAGTTTAGGGTAGATTTCTTTTTTTTGGATAATTCTTTAAAAAAAATCTTGAATTTATCGACAAATTGTCCACATACATTAAAAAAATATATTAAAAAAGGCATGAAAATTCATCACCAACCCGTTGGTATATTCAAATACACTGACAAATTTGCGATGACTTTTCGCGTTAGATTTTTAAGGTCCGTTGCAAATCTACCAATATATTTTAAATATATTGACGAAGTGAGGACAAATTTTCTGGGCTTTTTTTTTCAATATTTTTTTAATGTTCGCCATTAATCCATCAGTAAATAACTACGGATTTAGTGACAAAGTATTTTTGTGAGAAAACATATGACCCTCATTAGACCATTTGTTCACGAAAATTTCGTTGGTAATTAGTAACAGAACTATTTTTCTAATGGTAAATCATTTATTGACAATCAATTTGGCGACCTTTTTTTTTCTATATTTTTTGTCGACACTTTAACTTCATCGATGGATTTTCATTATTTAACAATAAAATTTTTCATCCGCATATTGGTATTTTTTGGAGTGGAATTCTATTAGAGAATTGAATAGAATTTGAATAATAGGGTGCAAATAAAATAATTCAGCTCTTACTAATGTGTTTGGGATTAAAACTCAAAATTAATCTTTTAAATCAAAATACATTCAAATTTAAAAATATGAAAGCATATGATAAACAAGAAGACCTACCCGTTTAGGTAGGTTTGTATAACCCTCCACGGAAAAGATTAAGATTAATATGTAGATACAACATGATATTTATTCTATAACAAATTTTTAATTAGTTAAAACAAAAGATAGTAGGCTTCAACTCTTCCGTTGTAGTCTAGTTGGTTAGGATACTCGGCTCTCACCCGAGAGACCCGGGTTCAAGTCCCGGCAACGGAATGCTGCCTCCCTTTTTCTATAGCCAAGGAATCCTGAAACAATAAAGAAATGTTTTTGTTTTTCGTTTGGTTTTTCTTAGTATGAACTCCAATGGATATTTAAACATTAAAGAAAGATTAAAGTTTTAGGGCAACTTCAACGCGCATATATTAGTGCTGAGGTGTTGTTTCATTGGACGCTGAGGTGCTGTTTCAACGCCCTTTTTTTTTTATTGTAGACATGACAGCTTGCCCATCTACTCGGTCTGCATTGAGCAGATGGGCATCGGAGATGCCCTTAGGTGTTTGGGCTTGAATGACGTTACTTATGAGTGAGAGAGAGAGAGAGAGGGAGAGAGTTTAATTGGTGTTAATACAAATATCTTATCCGAGCTACTGCAAAATAAATGAATCAATAGTCTTAGTGTGATAATTATATGGGCTGAAATAAAATGTTAATAGATTTCATGGTAAGAGTTTTTTTTTTCTCCCCTCTCCCTTTTTTCCTGCTAATAAAGATGGGTAGATTCATTGAGAAGAAAAATATTGAGATACAAAATCCATGTAAACTAAATTATGTACCTACTAGGGATCTCTTCTACTGAGACCAAGCCATCGATGGTAGGTAAACTGCATTGAGCATTTGTATGGGCAACCAAATTACAAGAACTATGCAGATGAAAAAACCTGTAGACGGGCAATCAATGATAGGCATATTGAATCACAATAACGATATACATGGGAAAAGCCTCTGAAGGGGGTAAATTGATGATATTATCTCTAGAATATCAGACAAAAAAAGATCAACAATTAAAAAGGCTAATCATTTACTTACTATCTTATTAAACCCACGTAGCAAAACTAAAAGTCTTCATTGCTAATAACATTCCTGTTTTATAGCTAAGCATTTTGCTACTCATCAATTATTAATATAACTATCTTTTTTGCAACAACGAAAATAGCTTCTCTTTGTTTGCTTCAGAAAATCATCCCAAGACCTTTGTAACAACTGGATTCGTCTAGAGTAACATCTAATTTAATTTTGAAGCAGCTTGACAGCGAAAATTCCATGAAGAATGGCAATTGTTCACGGGATTGCCTTGCCACTGTTGAAGGCAGTCTCTTGGGTCTCGTGCTTTCCTGGATTGTAAAAGGATACTGGGTAGACCAATCAACAATTTCAACGCCTGATTTGTCCTTGCTACCATGCGTTCTCTCATACTTCTTTAAAGCCACAATGACTGTAAAATCAGAAATGATTGATCCAAATTAAAGATAACATCTCGTTGTTATCTCTCCTACAACTAGTACTCCATTTCCACAGCAAAAGCATCTTGAAATTCAGAGATATGTCTTCTTGTCCAATTGTTTAGGAAGGAAATTATCACGAAATTTGCAATAGAATATTTTTATCTTAATTGGAATTTTCATGTTCCATATTCTAGTCCCCCAACTTGAATTTTGCTTTGGATTAGGTGATGATGATGAAGGAAAATGTTGGGCAATTGCTACATTGTACCCTCTCTTAACTGAATAGCCACCACTCATCTCATAATGCCATGCATGACATCTTTCAAAGGTTGGTCTCTCAAAGGTAGATAAGAGTTGCTCAATAATTCACAAAAAATTGAGATCTAATTATCATATTATTCCATTCTCCTATTGATCTAATTAGATTAGCTACTCTTGCATTTGTTGACTCTTAAGGTTGAAAAAAAAAAAAAGCTTGAATGGTTTATGTTGATGAAATTATTGACCAACTAAGAAATTAGAAGGATAGAAAGAAGAATAACAGCAAGATTTTGAGAAAAAAAAAAAGTAAGAAAAACTCTCTTTATTAATAGGAAATCTCAAATACAAAGTGTTTTTTGTAGAAATTTGGGTGAGTTGCAATAACATGCCTTTATTCTTAATTGAGGTTAGTATATATAGAATTAGAGGATACATGGAATAAGAAAATTCCTTCATATAGGGGATATGAGGTTTTCCTTATCTTGGAAACTCCAAGAATTTAATCCTACTTTCAATGTTGATATAATTTGTGGATTTGGAGGCAAAGATCATAGCGTGAATAAAGATTTCCTGATATGACGGCGAGCTTGACTTAGTTAATAGGCTCACGATGTCTAATCCCACTACAAGCCAACTTGGCTTGGCGTAAAGTTTAAACCACCACTTTGTTTGGCTAGACTTGCATTATGTAGTTTTTTGAATTTCATTTTGTGTGCTTGACCCCTACAGAATTAGCTCAGCTTAGCTCAGTTCGGTGTTCCCTTTGGCCAAATTCAATTGATTTGGCATCATGTTTTTCTTTGAATTTTGTACATGACACTAATCTATGCAACGCTCTATTCAGTTCTGACGTCAGTCATGATTTTACTCTGTCGACTCAACTCATAACTCGAGCATCATTTGACTGAGCTAAGGGCATCTCTAATGTAATAATTTATTATATCATGTACATCATCAACTTTACAATCCATATCATTAACTCATTGAACTCTCACTCATAATACTACAAGTTTATTAGATTGTACTATATGAGTCTCACACTCACATCAATTCATTAAATAGTTCAATTACTGTCGGGGTTCCTTCCCTAGGCCAAATGGCGGCCCTTTAATTCCTTACTCAATTTTAGTTCTCTTTAGAATGTGACTTAATCCCTTACTCAACTATCCCTAATCGGTCTCAATCGACCCAAATTCAATTCGGTCAAATTTGATCAATCGGTCAAACCTGGTCAACTAGCCAAAATTGGTTAACATGATTAGCTTTGGTCACCTTTCGTCAATTTGGGTCAAATTAGGTCAAAATTGGCCCATTTAGGCCCAAATCCCCATATTCCAACACTTAACCTAAATTCAAGCTTTTTGCTCTCTTTGCATAATAATTTTTTTATTTTTTTACGATCAATCTAAACATTGAATTTACACAAAACTTTTCAGATTTCATCTACACCTCTAAACATTCACCAAAATTTTACTAATTTTTGGACATCATTTGCTATGGTTTCAAAGTGTGGTAATAGAGATTGTGAAATCTCCTATCCTATGTGTTAGGCAGTCAATTGGTGTATCAGTTGACCCCTTTACCCAAATCAGATTGGGGCAACATTTGGTACACATAATTTTGACATATCTAATGACCAGTCCCCCAAGTTTCAGCTCAAATACCTACATTTGGTCAGTCAATTGGCCTCTTATATTCTCTATTATGTAACAGATTGTTTAAATATTCAAGTTTCCTATGGTTTTCAAGTGCCTAAACATCTCTATTGCTCCATTGATTTGAGGCCCTATCTTACATATTTTGTAATACTTAGATCACAAAATATTGACAGTACAACTCTCATCTAAATAGCAAGCAATCATGACTATAATCATTCTTAAATATACCTTACAACTTAGCACATATCAACAGTTCAAAATATTTTCTAAATACCCAATCTTTACATGTAACTGGGCATCTTGGCATGGACACAAAACTATGTATATGGACAATTAGGGGTTGGGTTTATACCTCCTTGTAGCCTTAGGTGTAACATTTAAAATGCCTTAAATCACAGTCCAAACGGATGTCCCTAGCTATTCCAAATGCTGCCTCAAAATTGATTTCAAGAACTGTCTTCTGCTGGAACTATTGTAATAGTTGATCAAACAGTCAACTTTAGTGCCTTGTGAAACACGTTTAAGGTTTTACTTTTTCATTTCCATCACTTGGATATTAAAGTACACTAAATAAGGAACAAAACAAGGGGTTTTACCTTGAAAATGGACCTGTAATAGGTTAGGAATCAACCCTTTGAAGATTGGTTCAACACAGTTTTCTGCAAATTTTCAGTTGCTACATTGTCCAATAGCACCTTTTCATAGTTGTCTCATTCTCAAATAGATGTGGAATTCGACCAATAGCCTATCCAACATTGTAAAGGGTAGTGGGATCTTTCCAAAGAGTCCAAGATCATAGAAAATAGATTCAAAATGAGGGAGAAACAAATTGGTGAAGATGGGTTGCAAAAACAGAAATGAAAATTTGCTCATGAGTTGAGGTGTCTTTGCATAGCAAAATGGAGTGCGACGTGGCTCATGAGCTTTCATGCAATGTGCCTTTATACCTCCATGTATTGGTTTAGTCAGGAGGGTGATTGGATTGACAAAACTAGGGTTCAAAACTATGGATTTGTTGGTTTTCCCGCTGAAAAATGGTTGAAAAATAGTAGAAAATTCAATAAAACAAAGGGGATGCATGGCTAGGCGCATGGCCCCGCTAGGTGCGTCGGCTAGCCCACACCTCGGTTTAGCTCGGCTTGTGCGCACCCAGGCCATTTGGCACGAACCTAGGCCCACGTTGACGGCTAGAACCACACGGGCCGAGCCTGGGTGGCTAATTTTAGCCCGCATGAGCCGATGTAGTCGAAAATCCAATTTTTTTTGTTTTTGTTTTATTTACTTTTCTTGTATATATATATATATAAGCCCGCATGAGCCCATGCAGTCGAAAATCAAATTTTTTTTGTTTTTGTTTTATTTCCTTTTCTTATATATATATATATACCCTCCTTTTTTCTATTATTTGATTCATTGCTCCTCAATTTCTTCAAAATCTCCAATTACACACAATTTTCATCGTTCATACATTTATTTTCTCAAAAATTGAATATTCCACCCAAACCTTGCATTTTTCTCCCATAAATTTCATTAATTATCCCAAAAATTCAATAATTACTAAAAAATTATATTTTTTCCAAAAAATTATATTTTCGCCATAATTAATGTATTCTCTTCTCAAAATTGTATTCCTCAATTATTTTTATTTTTTTCAATAAATAATTTAAAAATTAGAGAAAATTAGAAAAATTCATATATTTTTATTAAAATTTCAAAAAAAAACACATGAAAACACATACATCGAACCAATTAATTTGTGTGTGAAAAATATGGGTCGTCATAGCCCCCCCTTCTTATAAGAAATTTCATCCTCAAAATTTTACAAATGTTGTAGAAAATACAAGTGAAGGAGCAACACTCATCAACTCAGGGTAATGTTGGATCATGAAATTTTCACTCTCCGATATATCCTGCTTAGTACCATGGAATTGTCAGCACATCTGTACCATTGGTATCTCCTTGTTGCGCAACTTCTACACAGCTTGATCTACATGGTCGACCATATAACGCTTCAAATGGCACCATCCCGATGTTCAACTGGTTGTTATTATTACAAGCAAACTCACACAAGGCTAAGTAATCCTCCCAGCTACCACCGAAGTCCAAAATAAAAGATCGCAACATATCCTTTAGAGATCATCAGTCTGCAGATGGAATGTTGTGTTAAAGTTTACCTTTGTCCTCAACTGAGCTTGTAATGCTTACCATAAGCAGGATGTGAACCAAGTGTTTGTGTCTGTTACTACGGATAAAGGAACCACATAGAGTCTCATAATCTTTCTAATAAGAAGTCGGCTCAATCACTCCACAGAATCCTTGCTATGCATAGAAAGAAAGTAGGCAGACTTCATCAAACAATCCACAACTACCCAAATAGCACCATGCCTTCGCTGTGTACGGGGTAGTCCCGTAATGAAGTCCATAGTGATGTGTTCCTACTTTCACTCCGGTGTAAATAAGGGTTGTAAAGATCTACCGGGTCTTTGGTGCTCAACCTTAACCTACTGGCACATATCACATCTCTGAATGAAGGCTGTTATGTCTAGTTTCATCTGGGCCACCAATATGTGTGTTTCGCATCTTGATACATCTTATTGGCACCCTGGATGAACAACATATCGCGAGCATCGTAGCTCCTTGAGCACACTGCATCTCAAGCTAGCATCATCTGGTACCCACAACCGTCCCCTGAACCTTAGTGCACCCTATGAATCAAGTGACCACTCTCCACGAGAAGTCTCATCTGCCCAAGCCTTGAATGTATCATAGTCAACATCACAAGGCTGTCCCTCCATGATTTCCTGAACTTGGACTAGTTGGGCTGTAATATGTGCACTAACTCTAACCTCAGAAGATGACTCATGGATATTCACAATTGTGGCAAAATCAGTCATCATCCAACTCATGCGATATGTGTTTAGCTATGCATGCAGTCTCAACCCGTTTCCCACTTAAAGCATCAGCCACTTTATTAGCCTTTCTCGGGCGGTACTCAATAGTGAAGTCATAATCCTTCAATGACTCCATCCATCGCTTTTGTCTCATGTTCAAATCTTTCTGTGAAAACAAATATCTAAGGCTCTTATGATCTGAATAGAGCGTGAAATGCTTGCCATAAAGGTAATGTCGTCACATCTTGAGTGCAAACACTATTGCTGCTAGCTCTAGGCCATATATCGGGTAGTTCCTTTCATGGTCGTTCAATTGTTGTGAGGCAAAAGCAACAACCTTGTCATCCTACATCAACACACAACCAAGCCTATCTGTGATGCATTAGTTATATAGTCAGCTCTTGGCCAAGGTCTGGAAACACTAGTATTGGAGTCGATGTCAATCTCTACTTAAGCTCAAGAAAGGCATTTTTGCACTCATTAGTCCACACAAATGGAGCATCCTTCTTAGTTAGCTTCGTCATCGGAGCTACAATCCTTGAGAAGTTCTGGACAAAATGACGATAATAGCCTGCTAAACCCAATAACCTGCGAATCTCAGTCACTGTGGCACGTCTTGGCCAGCTGATAATTGCCTCAAATTTAGTGGGGTTAATAGAATACCCTTAGCTCTAACCATGTGACCCCAAAAATTGGACCTCTGATAACCAAAACTCGCACTTGCTGAACTTAGCATATAATCTATGCTCCCTCGAGATTTGTAGTGCGATACTCAAGTGTTCGGCATGTTCCTCACGAGACTTCGAATAGATCAAGATATCGTTGATGAAAATAATCACAAAGGCATCGAGGTATGGTCGAAACATCCTCTTCATGAGGTCCATAAACGTAGTCATGGCATTTGTTATATCGAACGACGTGACTAAGAACTCATAGTGCATATATCTAGTAAGGAATGCAGTCTTTGACACATTTTCTTCCCTAACTTTCAGTTGATGGTACCCAGATATTAGATCAATCTTCGAAAACACCTTGACACCTCTAAGCTGATCAAATAAGTCGTTGATACGTGGAAGGGGGTACTTATTCTTTATCATCACCTTATTCAGCTATCGATAGTCGATGCATAAACAGAGGCTCCAATCCTTCTTCTTCATAAACAATACCAGAGCACCCCAAGGTGACACACTAGGAGAGACGAACCCCTTACTCAACAATTCTTCCAGCAGGACTTTCAACTCTTGCAACTCCTTAGGCGTCATGCGGTAAAGAAGGATTGATATAGGTCGTGTCCCTAGAATGACCTCGATCATAAAGTCGATCCCTTGCTTAGGGGACTAGCTGGGTAGATCTTCAAAGAACACGTCAGAAAAATCTCTGACGACCATAGATAGGTTGGGATGTTATCAATGCTCGACCGTGAAGGTGCCTCATTTGTGGTCGTTAAAGCAGCTAAAGTATCAATCTCAAGCTGCGTCACCAATCTAACACGAGTACTCTACCTATCTGAAGCTCTCCCCTAAAAGATGACAGTAAGTTGGCCTAGAATTTGAAACACAACTATCTTGGCATAGCAATACACATGTGCGTGGTACGCAGCCAGCCAATCCATACCGAGTATGACATCAAACTCAAGAAACTCCAACACCCGAAGGTCTACCATAGTTTCAAAGTCCCCCACCCTAAGTACCCACCTCTTACATATCATGTTGGGGTAGATACGTTCTCCAACTGTAGTGCTCAACATCAACTAAGTAGGAGCCCTAACTGGTCTAAGCCCTAATCTATCTCCGACACATCCATAAATCAAAGACAAAGTAGAACCAACATCAATCAACATATATACAGATGAATCACAAAGTAAGACGATACCTCCACCAAGGTCCTCGTCAAATCAGGGTTAGACTGAGTGATAGCTTGTGCTTTGTCTCTAATAACTGGGGTGGAAGAACCAGGACCCCTTGCAAGAATCGAACACTCAGCCCTCTCGTGTCCAACCTATGCACACTGATAGCATGTGAAGGGTGGTCTCTGTCCTCCTTGATAACTCTGGTTCCATCCACAACGTCAACCACGGCCTCTTCCTCATGCCCTAGAAAATGTGCTTTGCTGCTCTACCGATGGCTGTGCCTGCACAAGAGTGGCTGCAAGTGCTACCGCCTTTGTAGCGGTTTGGCTAGGAGTGTTGCTCGATTATCCCTCATAGAACTCCCTCTTCCTCTGCCTCTGATGATGACCACAACCTCGATAACCTCCTAGTCCACCTCTATATGACGGTTGAGTCTGCGATATAGCCTGCTGCTACAGCTATGGTCGAGGAATATTGCCAAATACTACAGAAACCTCAAGGCACTCATCTAATCCATCCATCTCATACCGTAAGGCCTCCCTTTGGATCTCGTCTAAGGTCTGGGCTCTGAATGTGGAAGTCGTCTGCCTGATAGCAACCCTTAGCCGTCGTTGATAGAATCCAGCCCTATTTCTCTGATCAATTATCAACCCAAGTGCGTAGGCCTCCAACTGTAGGAACTGATGTATGTACTCTTTCTCTATCATGGTGCCTTGACACAAACTCAAAAACTCAACCTTCTTATGTTCTCGCTCAATCTCAGGAACGTAACCCTCAAGAAACAACTCTCTAAACCTGGCCTAAGACGTGATTGGGCCCTTCATGCTCTTCGTGGATTGCCACCATCTGGTAACCTCACTCTCCAATATATGTGCTAAGAATAGAACCTGATCTGCCTCTATCAACCTCAAGGTCTCAGTGTTTTTTTTCCATGTTAAGTAGTCAATTCTCTGTCGTCTCTAAATTGATGCCACCTCTGAACCTCTCGGGCACACATCCATGAAACTTTTGAGAAGTTGGGCATGGGCTCTCTCATTTCTCTTTCTATTCGAGGCAGGAGCGGCAAGAACTACTATTGCCTCAACTGGTGGCTCAACAGCCAGTGGTATAAGTGGAGCAGGCTGCACTACTGGTTTAGCCCTCTATCTATCAACCTCCAACCTATCAAGTCTCTCTCTCTCTCAGTAAGGTCTTTTGAGTCTGAGTAACCTTGTAAGATTCCCTGATCACAGCCTCGAGCCTCTATATAGGGCCCAGCTCATGCTCACCTGGGGGTGGCAATGATCACTACTACTCATAACTGTGATGTAGAGAAGATTATCGCGCATCGAGTAGTTGCAAGGCGAAGAAGTCATCCAAGCTACACTGAATACTTGGTGTGTTGGAAAGGCTTGTCTGAGGCTGTGTCAACTTGGGAACACGAGCTATCTTTGTGGAACTATGAAGACAAGACAAGATTCGGTCATACTGGGAGGTAGCAATGAGGATGTCGCCCAATTAGGTGGGGAAGGATGTCACAGACCAAAATACTACCACCTTAATTTTAGTCCCGTCTTGAAAGGTTGGAGACATTGGTGGAGAATTCTACAGCATTAAAAAAGTTATGGAATTCTACTAAAGGATGTAGAACTCTTTAGAAAGGTCTAGAATACGATGAAATGTTCTGAAATGTTCTGAAATGTTCTAGAATATCATGGAAGGCGTTAGAATATTCTAGAAGGTTATAAAATGTTATGAAAGCCTCTAGAACATTCTGAAAGGTTCTAGAATGTTTTGGAAACTTATGAAGAATTCTCTAAGACTAGACTATTTTAGAGTTATAAGGCTTGTCAAATATTTCTAGTCTTGTATAAATTTTTCTAGATGTATAGACCATAGGATCAAGCTGATCTTTACTATCCATTAAAGAGGTGTAAGGCTATAAATAAGAGGTCTTAGTCATTTGGCAACTCATCTAAAAATCAAAACACTTTATATACACTTTGTAAAACATGCTTCAAACTAATACTTGTCTTATTATTTTTCACTACGCTTAGCTTGTGCTTGCCACGTCTTTAAAGGGTTTAGGCTGGCTTAGTCACTAAGAAGCAAATGTCTAAGTGTCACACGAGCAAGAAAAGAGTTGTCCATGATACCCTTCGTGTGGATTTGACACGCCGTTCCAGTTGAGTTTTACCGTTTTGGATAATGAAGAGAAAGCAGTAAAGAAGGTTGTCCGTGGTCGGGAACATGGAAAACAAAAGTACAAATGTAAAGATAAATTTAAAAATTATGATTAATAATAATGATAATAACAGTAGTCTAAAATAATGCTAGCGTTTTTTTTTTCCTGACATTTCACCACTATTTTTTTTTTCAGAAGCTTTTCAAAATACTTCCTTTTTTCTTTTTCTTTTTTGTTAAATGAAACACAAAAATTTTAAAAGATAATAATGGGTTGGAATCTGTAACCCTTTATCCTCATTTTTTTTTCCTTCTCAAACTACTTTCATTTTCTTCTTTCTTCTTTCTTTTTCTTTTAAAAAAAATTAAGAAAAAGTGGGTTCCAAAACTGCAACCCCTTACTGTTTATTTTTTATTAAAAAATAAGGTGGAAGATTATTGTATTTTAAAATTTTAGAAAGAGAGCAATTAATAAAAAAAATAAAATTAGTAGAATGGGAAATGCATTTACTGGCTCCCAATAAATGAAATAGGAGGTAGATAGTCATTAATGGAGTTTATCTAGTTGCTCTCTAAAACTAGTTCCGAGAATAATTTATCTAAGATAAAAAAATTATTATTTATACAATTTCACTTTACTTTCTTCTTTTTATTTTCAAGGAAAAACTTCGCATTATTATTTGGACTTTATTTTTTTTCCATAGATCGAGAAGTGCCCAACATCCCAAAAGGATTAAAAAAATAAAATAAATAAAAGAGAGAGAGAGAGAGAGAGAGAGAGAGAGAGAGAGAGAGAGAGAGAGAAGAACAAGAAGAAGAAGAAGAATGAACAAAACTTAGATTCTTCATTTATTTATCATTTTCTTTTTCTGGGCATACTCCAATAATCGAATTTCTAAAATACAAAAACAGATTCTTAATTTTTCACATAATTGATAAAATTGACCTTGGTTTCCAGCCAAATATGATCATCTAACTCTAAAAAAAAAAAAAAAAAAAAAAAAAAACCCTCATATTTTAGTAGTAATAGAATTGTATCTAATCCACCTGTTTTCAACAATCAATTGAAATGCACTTGAGGGCAAGAGCCTTACTATCCTCCTTACTCAAGAATGGATCCACCTTCACCCACAAAAGTGAGAACACAGAAGCCAAAAGCACTGACCAAAGCACAACAATGGTAGGAGTCCTATTCTGCCTTCCCATCAGACCCTTTAAGAATGGATAAAGATGAAGAATCACCCAAAATGCAAAGAACACCTTCCCAAATAGAGGGCCCCAAGCTTCATATCCACTGTTCAATGCGTCTGAGAATCCGGCCACAACACCCACAATGTTTACAATCAGAATTGTTGTTGGTGGAATCAAAACTGTTGTCCATTTTATGATGTAAAGTTCACCAAATTCAGTATCATCAGCTGCTTTTGCTGTCACTGTGAAGTTAGTATCAAGACCTGCCAACATCTTCAAGAATCCTTGGAACACTGCAAAGAGATGTGCTGAAACCCCTCCTATCACCCAAAACTGCTCGTTCCGCCACCAGTCTTCGATGCCTACACCGCTCCATCGGAGCTCAAGGATACTTGTAACAATGATAGACATGAAAAGGCCAAGAAACAAGACACTTGCGAGGTTGGATAACTGCAAAACAAGTTCGACATTGAATGTTATATGCTATAGAAATTAAGGCCGCATTTAGAATACAACAGAATTTGATTAAAAAAAAATCTATAAACTTGAAAACATGAAAAAGGCATTTACTTGAGTGTGGAAACAATTTTTCTACATTAAAAAAACTTGAAAGTAGCCTCAAGTGTTGGAGATATGTAACCATGGAATAACCAAAGAAGTTTACCGTTGGGATTATGAACTTCCCAGTGAGAAGGCAAATGGCAGGCACCAAACAATATGCTATAAGAGGAAGCGAAGTGAATGGATAGATAATGGTATTTATATATGCGAGCCTTTGAAGCCATTTGAGACGGCCACCTCCAAATCCATACCATAGAGGGCAGTGTCTGCTGAGGAATATCTCTACTGATCCAAGAGCCCACCTGAGAACTTGGTGTAACCGGTCGGACAAGTTGATCGGAGCCGATCCTTTGAACGCAGGCCTCAAAGGCATGCAATAGATTGATCTCCATCCTCGACAGTGCATCTTGAAACCTGTTAATATATCCTCTGTGACCGAACCATATATCCAACCAACCTAGAAGCAGTAGAGATGGAAGCAAATCAGAAAGGAGAATGGAGAATGAAATGGAAAAACAGTTGTTAAATCACTACATTCCAAGAAGTGTAAGGATCAAAAATCTAAATCTTATTTGTATTCCTTTCTCTCATTCACTTGTGGTCTTCCATGAATAAAAGAAAACAAAGGATAATACATGGAACTCGAAAGCCTACCTCTTTTCCCCATTCTGTTTTCTCTTCATATCCACAGCTGATCACATGAATTGCTTCTTTGATCAATGTCGATGGATCTATAGAGTCTGGAACTCCACCATTCTCCATTAGTGTAGATTCAATGAACACAGTGGACAAGCCAAAAGACTTCTCAAAACTTGTTTGTGAAATCAGTAGTGACCTATCGTACTCATCATAATCTGCCAAAAACAATCAAATTACCAACATTTTTCATTTGTGGAACGTAAGTAACAAGGTTGGTTTATATTTGACAAATTGAAAAACTTAAAGAGCTTACTCTCAAGTTCTCTGAGGTTAAAAATGGCAGCATCAAGGTCTTCTCGTTTTGAATCTCGATATACCTCTGAATGATCTTTCTCTTTAGAAGTTTTCTTGGAGCCACAGCAACAAGAGAAGCAACAGCACCATGAGCAAGATGAGGAAGACTTGGGTCGGCTAGGCAAAGATGCCGGCCCGTATCCATAAAGTGCTTGTCTATTAAATACACAACCTGTTCCCACATACATTGGTCCTTGAATACCATCTTGTCCTTTCATGTTTATCTGGAAACATCAATGGAAAGAATTCTCAGGAAGGTGATAGCTGTTGAAAATGATCTAGATTAGCAATTCTATCATGTCTGTGTTCTCTTAGGACTCCATTGATCTGATGTGTTTTTTAGTTAGGAGTTTTCTGTTGGGTGTTTTATTTGATTCCAGAACTTACTTTACATGGGTGTATATTTAGCTCTATGAATTCATTGCATTGACAAGATTTACAGAACAAAATTTTACTCTACCGATTCTAGATTTAACAGCATTTGTCACATTACATCATGCTCTAAATGAGAATACTCCCAAGTTTTCACTTACATCGAAGAAAACTATATTCCGGTTGGCATATCTATCACTGCGATCAATGCCATCAAACCTCTGAGGAAACTGAACATAACAAACATCTCTACCAACTTGGGGATCCATCAGGAAGCACATGGCTTCGCGAACTGCTTGGCTGTTGTTAACGTAGTGATCACAGTCAAGATTGAGAATGTAGGGAGCATTAGTGAGAATGGCTGACACTCTAACCTGTGAGAGGCCAATAAAATAAATGCATAAAGTATTAGACTTATTAGTATGAAATGGAAAATTGATTTTCAGTTTTCTCAGTTTTGTTAATGATATACCAGAGCATTCATGGCACCGGCCTTTTTGTGATGCTGGTACCCAGGTCTCTTCTCTCTAGAAACATAAACAAGTCGGGGAAGCTCATTCCCTTCTATGTCATGTGCACCACTGTGACCAAGGAAAACCTGTAAAGAATGAGACGAAAGAAGAATTGTGTCAAATTTGTATAAAAGACCCATTTAAAATTCAAAGTTTATTTGTAATGAAGTTAAGTAAATGTAGATTCAATTTGGATGGGTAAATAGAATTTAAGAATTAAACAAAACAGAAAAATGCAGATTCTAGCACAAATTGAAAAGATTATGAGTTCAATGAACCTGAATCATGCCAGGATGGTCACGAGTATTGTTTCCTGGCCAGGGTGTTCCATCTTGCATCACCCAACCTTCATCAGGTGTTTTCTGGGCCTTTGCTACTAAAGCATTAATTCTTACTTTGTACTCTTCATAATCTCTCTGTAATCAAATGGAGAGTGAGCCAGTAAATCATAGTTCTTAAAGAATGGAGTGATATTTATCCATTTCATCTTTCTCTAAGAACAAAGGAGATCTAAGACCAATTCATTATTCATTTGCACTTACTTTCATTGCTCTACGTTCCTTCACAAAAGAAGGTTGTATTTTATCCTTCAAGTAGTCAATCTTCTGTGAGAAATAGAACTCAGGTGCACGTGGCTCAATTGAAAATTTTTTGCAGAAAGGCACCCATTTCCGTGCAAACTCTGCTGTCTCAGCAAGAGATTCAAATGAAAGCATAGCAGCACCATCATCAGACACATAGCAGGAAACCTTATCAACAGGGTAATCCACGGCAAGGATAGAAAGTACAGTATTGGCAGTGATCAACGGTGGTTCCTTCAATGGGTCAACTGTACTAACAAAGAAGTCTACAGCACTAAGCTCAGAAGGAGCACCTGCTCTTTCAAATCTGTAAACAACATAGTTGTTAGAAATTTACTATGAGTATTTTTTACATGAATCTCCATATATTTAAGAATATTATATGTTTCTTGGTTTTTGAAGTTAAAGGTTTATACCTTGCAGATAGTCTATCAATGTATGTTTCTCTATTAATAGGAGCCCATTTAGGAAATTGATCCAACACCCAAGAGACAGCAAACCATATTTCACAAATGATAGAAGTGAGCCAAAGGCCAAAAGCACTATCAACAGGATGTGTGACTCTATAGTTGAAGAAAAAGCCCAAGATTATCAATCTCAAGATAATCACAATCCTGTAAGAAGTTAGTTTGTTGGAGGGAATTGGAATAGTTCTTGAAAGTGGCAGTAATGCTTCATCGGACCTGAAGAACACAAAACCCATCATCTTTAAATTGTAAGAATGATTCATACATATTGAATTTGCAGTTATAAATGTAACAGATATTGGAAAGCAAGTAGGATAGTGCTATCATACGCATATAAAGATGAACAGAAAATAAGAAAATCAGTACTCCACCACGAGAGAATCTGAAGTGTTTTCTTGTTTTTTATTTTCACCATTCATTTTGGTTTCATTTTATCTATATTTCACTTACCCTTTTTCTTCCATCTGTTGTTCAGGTGGAATCTGAGACTCTTGCTCAACCTTAAGCACAGCCTTCTTCTTGCTCTTTTGCTCCTTCCAACTTGCCACCCTGTTCTTCCATACCGGGGCACCAGATTCAGCATTGGAATCTACAGAGCAGCATCAGATGCCAGCGTTAAAACCTTACCAATTGAAAAAAATAAATAAACAAATCAAATTCCTGATATTTGAATCATAGAACTCACCACTTTCAATGGCAGAGATACTGCTTAGATTTCTATTGTGAAGTCCACCATCCTATATAAAATTTTGATTCAAATTAGTGAAAATACTCAAAATGCACGCATATGCCTTGGCCACTCAATAAAAATAAAAAGTCACATTAACACCAATAAGAGGTGTTTACCTGATTTTGAACATGAGATGCTATTGCTGAACGGTTGCCTGATGCTTCAATTTCAGTAACATTCATCATTAGATTCCCTGGAAAATACGTAATGTTGTCCAATGAAGGATTGAGAATTTCAATGCAAAACTAAGTATGGTGACAAATTATTTTGCAAGTAAAAGAAATAAATAAATGTTAATGGCAGGATCTCATTATTCTAAAAACAATAGGAATGGAAAAAAGCAAGTATATACTGCTCATAAATACTGAAAGCAAGTATAGTTCCACCCCCTGGAAGACTAAATAAAAAAATAAAAATCATTGAGGTGTGCTTTATATTTTAGTTTATGAAAATGAAATAAATTAAAAAAAATCTTATTTTATCAGTTATACACATCAATAAATGTAACATTAGAATCATGGCTGTGCTATTGGAGAACTTAATACAGATTTATTTTCATAACTCAAAGATCCATATATGCATGGATTATACGCTTGCTTATTAGCTTTAGATCAATAGATTTTCACACTTTTGATCCATAATGAAAAAAAAATGACAGGATTAAGATGCCATGAAAGTTCTAATAAAAAATAAATTTATACATCAGCAAATCAAATAAAACTTAGAATTTTGGCAATCAAGGAAATGCAATTTGATTATCTATGACATTAAAAAAATATAGATATTAATTTTCTTTACGAGTAACGTGAATTGCTCGATTTCCAGAAGTAAAACATGTATTGCGGCATAGAGTTTTCACTTTAATGCTTCTCCTCTACGAGAGCAATCATTATAGATAATCCCCTCTTGTATTCCATTTTACCTCAAGCAGTGAAGATAACAAGTTTTGTATAACTTGTATTGGGTATTCTTGATGAGAATGCATATGTTTTTATGAAAAATGAAGTAAATAAAAAACAATAATCCAAATCGTGAAAACTCCGAATCAAGTTGATTGAAATTAAACGCATAATGTTTTGATAGGCATGATGTACTCAATAAACAAGGCTGTCCATGAACATTGACAGATCTCGTCATCTATAAAACCCATTAATTCGCAGTGGGATATATTAAGATCTTTCTTCCCTAGTAATCAAATTATCAGATTTGTATACCATACTAATGATCATTCACTCCCATTGTAACCACAATTCAAACTTGCTAAAGAACAAAAGCAAATCTCATAAATAAGTAAACAAAAATAATGAACATTTTACCCAAGCTAGCGGAAGAGTATGGAGCACCACATCTCAGGCAGACCTTTTGCCCCTCCTTCAGCTCATTTTCTAAACATGATTTGCAGAGTGGGTAGTTGCATTCATGGCAAGCAACAAAAAGCTCACCGTTCGAAGCGAACCCAACTGGTTCGCCACAAGTATTGCAAAGCGGATCCCCAGATTGCATCATATTGTTTCGCACACCACCTATATTATCAAATGCGTCGCCGAGTACCCAGTTCTTTTACTCTCTTTACAACTCTTAATTTCTTAAATTAGCAACCACCCTTTTCTCTCTTCTTTGAAAGGAAGAGGAAGAAGAGGCGGATGAGCCTTGTCAAGATCAGAGGATCATCATAATCATGGTGGTATGGGTGGTGGCGAAGACCATGCGAAGGGAGAGGTTCGTGGTGCATCTTTTGTAATGGTCGGAAGTGGTTGGTGAAGGGTGAGAAGATATTGGAAGTTGAGGTGTTGGTCTCAGATGTTTTCTGCAGAGAAGGAAGTGATTATGGAAAGATGAAAAGCAACATATTTGCTGCTACTCTAAATTTTTTTTTATTTTTTATTTTTGGCTTGCTTCAGGAAATTACATCTGAGATATGTAGTTGGCGCCTTGGCGGGTTTCTGAAGGAAGAAGAGGTTCGGTTGGGGAAGGAAACGTTCTAACAAACTCTCTTAACCACCTTTGGGGGTGACATGTGAATACTCAAATTCTTCGTGGCTCGTGGAGGGCATTTGTTCCAATATGGGCTTACTGAAGGAAGCTAGGGGCTTAGCCGAATAATGAGCTCCTGTTGTAGAATGGAATGGGCCTACAAATTGTTTTGAAATCGAATAATGTTTTGCTGGTAACTACATTTTTAAGGCAATATATAAGATTAAATAAGTGGAACATAAGTACATCATATATGCATTAAAATACGTATAACTACAACTTAATTTTAATCAAATCTTTTTTTAACTCCATTTTACTTTTTTAATATGAGGATATTTTATGTATAATTCTTGTCCGATTATTTAACCAGTCTCACGTTCACACCAACAAAATATAAATTTAATCAGATACAACAGCCAATGCTACACCTACTAGCACAAATATAATAATTAAATAAATACATACATATTTTAAGTTATGAAATATTTGTTCATCTAATAATTATAAATGGTCTCAGTATATAACATTTTTATGTAACTGTAGTAACCAATTTAGTATTTTTCTCATAAGGATATAAGAACATCTCCAGGAGAGGTTTGATAATGTTGAGGTGGCGTTCAATAGAGCGCAACCTCAGCACCAAAAGCGTTGAGCACTCGGTCTGCACCGAGCGCTCAACGCTCTTCTTTCCTCTTAAACAGATGTTTGTAGTACATTAAATGCGCTACAGACCTTTATTTTTAATTTTTTTTATTTTTTTTAAAAAAGCTGATGTGGACAGCTATTGTCCCCAGCGCTTGCTTAATGCGCTAGAGATGCCCTAAGTTAAGTTAATTTTAATAGGAGAATAATTTTTGCAAAAACTCCAATATTGCTAATCAAGGTTTTATCTTATTTTAGAAGAAAAAAGATTACTTAACGAAGGTAGATTAAATAACTAGCTTTACATTTGAGTTTTAAATTTTTATATTTTTATAGAATTATAAAATTATTAAGGTCGGATTTTTAAAGACAGCGTAGTTTCCCATAGATACTGGGGAGAGAGAGAGAGAGAGAGAGGAAAAAACAATTTATTCATCTATAATTTATATTTTATATTTTAAATAAATTGGATCAAGTTGTTTAAATATTTTTGGTGCATGCCCTTACACAAGAATGGTGCGCTTCTTAGACTATTTTTTTTTTCTCTTCCTCTATCAACATATGAATAAGCAATATTGTGTTGAATGTTATAATTTTCATGTGTTACTAAGTAAATTTTTACAATTTTAGGTGCTTTTTAGTTCAGCTATGTGCATGCCTCAGTGTGCAACCATTGAGACAAGATTATGTAACCTTGGTTTGTGGTGTGTTTCAAATGTTTATTAGGATACAGTTCTCTCAACTTTTCAACTATCTATTAGTTTGCGTCATTTTCTAGAAAATGATAAAAATAGGGAAACTTTCTCTCTTAAGACAGCCTAGGCTGCTAGCTTGTTTTATGCCTCTTATGTATGTATTGTTGCCTATTGTTGATTTGTTCCCTGTCTACTATTTTTTGTTCTCAAAGTTTTCACTACAACTTTTATAATTTCAAGTGAAAAAAAAAAAAAAAAAAAAAAGAATCTCAATTCCATTTTAAAATACTTACCTGCATATTATAAAATGTTGTGGCATCTTGCAGCCATTTCTCCTTAATCATTTGTATTGATGTATTTGTTGTGTCTCCTTTTGGGTCTTGAGCTTCTCATGAAAAGTTAATAAGCATTTATCATTTGCACTGATATATATATATATATCTCAAGATGTAATTTAGGAAATATCAATCTAGTTGAAATTACTGCAACTATGTATTTATATATACAATAGTACATGTATATATAATTAGTCATTTATAGATCCCGCGATATGTAATAAATACTTTAATGAATATATGCGTATGGGTGCATAAACAGTTGCAACTTTTTGCAGTTAGATTATTATTATTATTATTATTTCATAATTTATACTCACCATCAAATGAAGAATAACTTTAATTTGTTAAGGTTTTTATTTAGAGATTGTCAAAATTAAGTGAGTCTTTATATGAATAATAGAAATAAGTCAAGCTCTAAAATTAATCTTCATTATTTTTCAATATTACAAGTTAAAATTAACTTTTAAATATAACTTTCTATTGTCGTCAACATTTAAACAAACTTGGAAACAGAATTAATGATTGATAAAGTCAATGTGCCTGTAAATATTGTGTTTATAAGAGGAGTTTTTTTAGGGGAAAATACGTTTCTATACAATATTATAAAATATATTATAATAATACCAAGTATTTTAACTTTATACAAGTATTAAAATATTAATTAAAAAAATAACAAA
>JAJIYU010004766.1:0-23605 GCA_030144865.1 Tinospora cordifolia
TAGTCTAACATTTGAGGTTCTTATTCTATTGAGGATAACAGGAAGAAGGTGGTCATTACGTAGAGCGCACCTCGTTTATTTTTTGTAGGTTTCATTACGTGGTTTAATATTTTGAGAGTTAGTATAATTTATAGGAAGAGAGTAAAACATTGTAGATATTTTAAGTATTACATTTCCCCTATTGCTATATAGAAAAGACTGTACATAAACACTCTTGGTTTAACTTTAAAAAAAAATTACTGTAATTATTTGTTTAGCTACTTTCGTATCTCTTGTGATTACTCTTATAATATTGTGTATGAAGAAGAAGAGGCTTAACAATGTTTTGGCAAACTCAGCTTGCGAATGGGTTTGTCAAAGCACTGTGTTGGTCGGCTCGCCCTTCACCCTAGGGAAGGGGTTCTGACATCACTGCTTCTCACGTTTTCATCTTGCCAACTCAAAAACCCTAATAAACACAGCAAATCTTCAATCTATAGATGGGGCTCACTACTAGTGCGTCGCATCTATTGCCTCTGTTGCAACTACTCACTACTCTGCTTGCCATTTACAAACCAACGCCGACACCACGAAACAAAAACAACACATCACGGACAGCACATGCAGAGCACCATGAACAACACAAAAAGGGCGACCAGCATAGGCAGACGGCGGAAGGCAATGAACACGAGCAGACGGCGAACGGTTGATAACCCTAGCATTACAGGTGCTATCGATAGTTGGGAGAGGTAACAGTGAGGAGTTTGAGGTTGTAAATAACAGAGGCAAAGAGAAAGAAGGCAGCGTCGAAGAAATAGAACGAAACTATGAAGAAACCCTAATTGTATAAAAATATATATTCCGATATTTTTGATAATAATTAACAATATATGATTTAGGAGTAATTAAGTGACAAATGTGCAAATAATTATGTTATTAAGTTAAAATTTTTGATACTGTCTGTAATTTCCTCTTTTATTTATGTATTTATATAGATTTGACTTGCTACTAAAGGATGAGACATGGCTTCTATGAATTCCCCAGGATGAAAGGTTGAATTGAATCCATATTTCTAAAGAAACAATTTGATCTAATTCAGTAATTGGTATTTTTTTTCTTCAAATTTTACAAAACATGGACTTCAATTGTGGGTTAAACGACAAAATCTTCTTGTTGATTGCTCCTTACCCACTTCTCTTTCCTCCTTTGTTTCTTCCTTATTACTTGTGTTTACAAAAGCATCAACACCAATTCTTGGTTACTTCATCTGTCATAGGAGATAGAAACTATCTTTATTTACGTGCCCTTGAGTTTGATTGCCTCCTAAGTTGGGTAATCAAGTCTACGTAGACTCTAATAAAGTAAGTCATGAAAGGTTTTATTAAGAAAGTATTTTTTATAAGAGTACAAATGTAAAACTATTTATCTATTTTAGCTTAGAAGCTTACATAGTGGATGTGAGATCAATCTTTAAAGTTGAACCTACCAATTATTGGCCCATAGTGTCAGTATCTCACAAAAATTCGTTAATCTTTACAAATGACACTAAATATTAATGTAAAACTTAACCGTTAGCAATAGATAATGCCATTGAAGGAACGTGTTTAGTTTGAATGTTATGTCTTGGTGTTGACTCTCACTCATTCAAAATTTTAAACCTACAAGAAGAAAAATCCATGTAGAATCCCTTATTAATGAGGCATTTTGGGTATTTATAATTAAAACGTCTTCAACTTTGTTCTTGTGTCACCATAATATTTGAGTAGAATTCTAGATTTACTATAGTAAATCTCACATTGTCCTAGTTTTTTGCATGTCAATTAGTTCTTTGATTCCTCTATAAGTTAAGCAAACGCCCATCATTGGCATCACATTGGTCTTTCAAATGCTAAGGAATTACTTGAGAAAACTCAAGCTTTCCACTTTTGTCATATCATATAGGTATGTGTGTGATAATTGCACATTTTGCTAAATACACAAATTCTATATAATCTAACAAAAAATACAAAGCTTGAGTTTTCAATTGAGTTTAGGGGGTGTATTCCTAGCATTATTTTCTTTTTATGCTTTTCACCATAGGAGAATGCAAAGCTTGAGCTTTTAATTGAGTTTATCTTGTCCCTTCATTATCTTTGTAATTGTCATTTATTTGGTGTTGGATTATTCTCGCACCAAAGATATGATATTGTAATGGATTTTCATCGTAGACCTAAAAACTTATAAAGAAAATTTGGATGCTATGAGAACGAACACGCTTTCAAGGATGTTCAAATATGAGAACAACCATCCTTTTAGTAAAGAAGTACATTATAGGAAGAAGAATTGCTCCTCAAAGGTTTACGATGGAGTGTTGGATCAAGTTTACAAATTCAAATTTATGAGAAGCCATTGGTTACCAAGAGCGCTTAAGGTAATATTGTCGATCTGGACTTTTTTGTGGTTGATCTGACCATGCAAGCAGGCAACTAGAATGCTAGATTAATTACTAAAAGTTCATAATATTCTAATCTTATCCATTTCATTTATGAGTTCAAAATGTGTTGACTAACTTCTCAAGAATTATGAAAAGATGGGTGTATATATATATGTATGTATGTATGTATTTATGTGTTGCTAAAAGTGGTCACCACATCGTACGTCTCCAAAAAAAAATGAAAAAATGAAAAAACATGCTTATCTTCTACTTGGGGTACAGAAGAAACAAAATGGAAAAGAATTAGAGGCTTCAAGTGTCAAGCAAAATCATTTTTTTTTTAATTCTAAATAGATGCCTACTTCTTAGTGACATTTTACAACCTTTTATGTTTGTAAGAAGAACATGAATTCATTGTACTATGTTTTGATGCTTAGTATTTATACCAAACATAATTCATGTATTTACATTTTGTTCATATATATGCATTTATCGGTTCATGTTCTTGCATTTAAGTAGTTTGTGTACATGTTTATTTTACATTCATGTATTTGTATTTATTATGATACATGTATGTGATTGGTACATTAGGTACACACATGTATGAGTCTAGAGTTAAGTGTATGTCATTTACAATGTCATTAAAAGATGGATGTTCATGCTGAGCACTATATAAACCTATATAATTATAGTTTTTGAAATCAAGTTGAAGGAATAAGCATTCCTAATTTCTTAATTTTTCTCCCTTCCTCTTCAAATTTTGTGTTTTTTTTTTTTTTAACAAAGTGGTATTAGAGTTTTTTAGAAGATTATTGTCAATAAAGAAGATATAAAATAACTTGGTTCCATCAATCCAAGTTCCTACAAGAAAATTTCGGTCATTGGTGTATTCAAATGAAAGCTTTACTTAGTTTTTAAGATTGTGAAAGATAGTATCCAAAGGTTATAATGAAATAAAAGATAATGCAATTCTATTTCAGAATTAGAATGATGTTTTGTAAGTAGCTAGAAAGAAAAATTAGAAGGCTTTTATATTCATTCATCAAGCAGTTGATAATGAGACATTTGAAAAAATATCTACAGCAACCACATCCAAGCAAATACAAGAGATTTTTCGTCGTAGTTTCCAAGGTATGATATATTATGGTGATTGAAAAGATCTTTAGATTTTTAGCACATAAGTTTAATTACATTTTGTTGCCATTGAGTAATTTAAAGACTTAGAGACCATAGTTGGTGATCAAGTCATGGGTTCTTTATATGCCCATGAATAAAAAAGTTTGAAAAAAATGAGTCATAGAATAGGTCTTACAAATGAAGCTTTCTTCAAAAGAAAGAATGAGAGTCATGCTAACAAGAATCAAGACGAAGAGGACGAGGATACAACAATAGTTTTGGTCAAGGAAGGGACAAAGTTAGAGGAAGTCCTTCAACAAAGAAGAGGATTGTGAAGTCCAAAATTTTTTTTATATGACATGGAAGACAAAATAACTTTACACAAAGTTAACGAACGTATGATAATTATTAAGTTAAATATTACAATTGTCAAAAATATGATCACTATTCATGGGAGCATAATTTTAAAAATGTTGAAAAGAAAGTCTAATTACGCTTCGAATGATATTAAAGTGGTGGAACCAACATTATTTTTGACATTCAAAGGAGATGCACGTGAGAAGAATAGTACCTAGTTCTTGGATATATGTGCAAGCAAACATACCTATAGCAACAAATCAACATTTGCAAAGTTTAATGAATTTGTGGCTAGCATACTTAATTTTAGTGAATCATCTAAATTTTTTGCTCGAAACAAACGTAACATTTTGATTCAGTTAAAGTTTGGAAAGCATAAATTTATTTTTGATGTTTATTATGATTTGCATATATAACTAGTAATATCTTGAACTTCGGACAACTCTTTGAGAAAGTTAACAATGCTACAATCAAATTTTGTAGTTTTTCTCTAAAAGATAAGGATATCAATTTAATAGTTAAAATCCCCGTGACAAAAATCGAATGTTCTTATTGAATATTCAAAATAATGTGGCTAAATATTTGAGACTTGCTACAAAGACTCGCCTTCATGTGCACTTAAGACTTGGACATTTATATTTTGGTGAACTTAAGTTATAGAAGAAGCACAGGTGAAAGATATTCTTAAAACACCCAATCAATTCTATAAATGATATCTATTAAAAAAGAAACTGTAAAACAGTTTTTTAAAAGAAAGTACAAGAAGAGTCAAGAGCTGCTAGAACTTGTTTACACTAGTCTATGTGGTTGATTAAGCCAAGTTATTTTTGGAATAACTAGTTTTTATTATTTTTTTAATGAATATAGTTGCAAGATTTGGGCTTACTTTGTGAAAAAGAGGAGACAAGTCTTGAAATTTTTCAAAAAATTCAATGCACTTGTGGAAAAAGAAAGTAATTACTAGATCAAGTCCTTGCATTCTAATAGGGGAGGAGAATTTACATCAAACGCGTTCAACATATTTTGTGAAGCTCATAGAATGCGTTGTCCTTTAACCATTCCATATTGTCCTCAACAAAACATTATTGTTGAATAAAAAAAAATAAATTCATTCTCAACATAGTGAGAAATATGTTGAAAAGTAAGGACATGCCAAAAGAACTTTGGGTGGGAGTTGTTGAATGTGCAGTGTACTTATCAAATCGATGCCCAATAAAACTTGTAGATTACCAAAGACCACAACAAGCATGGAATAGGATTAAGCCTAATGTGTCTCATTTGAGGCTAATTGGTAATACTACATATGCTCATGTACCTGACCAACATTCCTCCACGTTTAATGACAAAAGTAAGAAGTACATCTTTGTTGGCTTTGATTCTTCCATTCCTACGAAAGTGTAGAAGAAGAAGTTTTAAGGATTACCACTCCACCACTGAGACCAACTTCAAATATGACTTATATCAATATAACACCAAAAGTAAGTTTTAGTGAAAGACTATGGCATATGAGATTTTTGCACATCATCTACAAAGAAACAGTTGAATTAACTTCTTATTGTCTTCTTATTAATTTGTGAAACCATAAACTTTGAAGTAGTTAAAGACAGAAAATGGGTCCATGCAATGGACAAAGATATTTAGGGCATCAAGAAAAACAACACATGGGAACATACAAATCTTCCACCAAGTCACAAAGCCATTGTTGTCAAATGAGTATACAAATTGAAGAAGAAGGTCAACAGCCAAATTGACAAATACAAAGCTAAACTAGTGGTAAAAGGTTTACCACAACATTAAGGCATCGAATAAAGTCTTTGCTCCCATTATTTGCATGAAAAGCGTCAAACTTCTTATTTCCTTAGCTACTTATAAGAAATGGAGGATTTTTAAATGAATGTCAAACGTGCCTTTTTGAATGGGGTTCTTGAAGAGGATATATTTTTGCATCAATCCTTGTGATGCATTATAAAAGGCCAAGAAGATAAGGTCTTAAAGTTGAAAAAAGCTTTATATGGTTTGAAGCAGACACAAAGGCATCAAATACAAGAATCAGCAATTACTTCTCAATGAATAGCTACATCAAATAAACATTTCATTTATGTTAAGCAACTTAGCAATAATATTTTTGTTTGGTTGGTTGTATATAGATTATATAATATTTATAGGTAGCAATGTGAGTATGTTTGAACATGTGATAACTCATGATTTTAAGATGATTAACTTAGGGGTCATGACATGCTATCTTCGCATCAAGGTGAGCAAACAAATGACAAGATTCTTATTTCCGAATCTATATGTGCTACAAAATTACCTCAATTATTCTACATGAGTGTTTGCAAGGTTGCTCGTACTCATGTTGAATATAGATTGAAGTTATTGAAATATGATTTAGAGTAGAAGGTGGACTTGACCTTGTTTAAAAGTTTAATAGAAAGTTTGCGATACTTGATTTATATAAACCCATACATTCTCCATGTCGTTGGGTTTAATTGTTATATGAAATCTCCTGCCATATTGCACTTCAAAGCTGTCAAAACATATTTCTGATATCTCAATCCTACCCTACTTTTGTGTTTTATTTTTTTTTTTCATCTGATAAGAGTTTTAAGCCTGTTAGCTTTAATGATAGTAACTGGTCTAATAATTTGGATGATCAAAAAATTACAAGTGGATGTGTTATCTTTGTAGCAGATGTTGTTTTCACATAAAGCTCAAAGAAGCAACCAATTGTAACATTTTCAACATCTGAAGTGGAACATGTTGTAGCTATTTTATTGTTTGTCATGCACTTTGCCTTTGGAACATATTTAAGTCTATTAGATTGATGCAATAAAGCCTGCTAAATTGTTCCTTCACAAGAAGTCAGCAAATGCTTTTTCAAAGAATCTAGTATATGCTTTGCACAAGCTTATTGATACATGGTTTCATTTTGTTTAATATTACAACGCATAAAATGAAGTCCAACTAAAATATGTGAAGTCTCAAAATTAAATTGTTGACATCTTCACTAAACCATTTAAATGTGATACTTTCATTAAGTTGAAATCTCTACAATATGTGTATACAAGGTGATTATGTTTAAGTGGAAAATTTTTAAAGTAAACATAAGTTATATTTAAGAGGAGGTGTTAGTATTTATACTAAACATAATTCACATGTTGCATTTTATTCATGTATTCTCATTTATTAGTTCATGCACTTGTAGTTAAGAAGTTCATGCATGTGTGCTATCTCATATTCATATATTTGCATTTATCTTGATATATGTATGAGATTGGTACTACATACATACATACATGAGTCAAAGTTAAACGATTTATGTATATCATTTAAACCTATGTATGTATAGCATTTGAAATCAAATTGAATGAACGAACATTTTTTTTTTCTGTCCTTCCTCTGCACATGTTGCATATTTCAAACATTGATTGAATGTGAAATTGCTATAGAGGCTTGACAAATTTGCATGCCCAAAACAAATAACTACCTCCCTCCTAGGTACACCAACTACAATACATTATGGAAGATATAGAGCCAAACTTAAAGATTTATTTGGGGTTATGTGTGATGCTAATTTGCGTGGTACGGATGAAAAGGAACAAGAACAAGATGGAGGAATGGTTGGGTTTGGCTCAGAATTAGGGTTTAAGGATAAGAGAGTACTTGTAACAATTTCAAACAATAAATGGAAGGAACCCAATATCATCTCATCCTCTCAAGATCAAGCTCAAGTGAGTAATGTAGCTCATCATTGGTTGTCTCTACCAACAAGAGGGTCCAAGTTAAGCGTCAACACAACAATAGACACTACTAACAAAAGAATTGGCTTGGGTGTAGTAGTAAGAAATGATTTTAGGGGAGGTAATTGTGGCAAGGGAAACACCAATTTACATAAAAACAAGTTCAAAGATTACAAAAGCTCTTTCTATCAATATGGACACAAGTTAGGAGGTGCTTCCCTCTTTAGATAGAATTTAATTTCAAGATTATGATCAAGATTGTGAACTGAAGAGACTATGGTAGATCTAAGTTTGGTTTACTTATCTATGAAATTGTCCTTAGTTTGACGCAAGGTTTCTTTTTTTTTTTTTTTTTGAATGTTGTGTTTAGTGCATAGGGTAGGATAGGGTTATTTTTATAAAATAGGATGTTGTAGGATTAATTTAAATAAAGAAAGATTAAAAATACGAAATTCTAATATTTGGTGTAAAATAAGATAAATATAAAAATGTATTTTTATATTTTAATATAACAATTATTTATTTCGATATTGTAGTGCAACACAAAGAGTCAAAAACTACAAAAAAAATTTAAAAAAAATATATTGTCCCTTGCAAGCATCTTAGAAAAAAATGTCTAATAAAACAATTTGTGATTGCTTTATTCTATAGTGGACCTAATTTTTAATTTACACACATTCTTGTGTTGTTAAACATGAAGATAAAATCAAAAGTAATGCTATCTAATGTTATGTTAAATGTGAAACAGCCCACAAGAGTTAAAAATATAGTAACACATTCATTAGCTTGTTGAAGCATGTCATTGGAAGAATAAACTATTTGGGTGCAAGTAGTTCCTAAGGATTGGAGAATCTACTGATTTCTCATTATAATTTGTTGTTTTTTGGCTTAAAGAAATCCCCTTTCGATCTTAAAAATATAAGAAAAATGAAATAAAATAAAGCCCATATTAACTAGACTTCATTTGCAACAATAAGAGGGCTCCCAGCTCGTAGGCTCATCTACCACGCTCTAACTAATATTTATTTTCTCAACCATGAGAATTTGAACGCTGCCCGCTTAAGTAATTATTTTCATTTTCCAAAATATTTAAGTCATTTTTTTTGTCTAACATTACAAGCTTTTTTTTTAAAGTTTTTTGGGCTTTCTCTCCTTTAAAATTATTGATAATTTATTTGACATTGCTGATAAAAAATAAAAAAAATTTAAAACAAAAAAACTATATATAAATATACACACACACGCATATATAGGCAATAGAAAAGAAGTCTCGTGCGATGCGCATGCTTTCATGTTGAACGCAGGAAGGAAGGAAGGCGCGAGGTCAGTTTCGTAATACTACAGAGAGAGGGAGAAAGTCGATAGGGAAAAATAAATAAATAATACACAGTTTCGGACATTAGAGGGAGAAGGGGAGGGTACTTTAGGAATATGAAATTAATAGAGGCTTTGGTATTTTACCCCCATTTTCTGCAGCTCTTGGTCTGGGAGTCCCCTCGCTCTGCATTGTCTTCTTCATCGTCTTCCTCTGCACTTTTCTTCTTTGGTTCTCTGAAGCCTTTTGGAAGCCATTGATGAGATTATTATGTGCTTTCTTTCGGTTATTCTCCAACTTGTGTTCTTCAGCCGACGCTGACTGTTTTGTTTCTTCGTTCCGGCGAGACGACCACTGCGTTGCTTTGTGAATCGTTACGGCCATTGGATATGATGAGGTTGGGACGGTATCCTTCTCCCAAGTCTCCCTTGAACCATCTCTCTAAGCAAAGGACGAAGAACAACATTTATTTGTTTATACGGTTATATCTATATGAAACTAACCAACCTGAACAATCACAATTTAAAGATCGTTTCTTTCTTTTCTCCGTTTCGTCAATGGAGATCGGTCTTTCCATCTTGTTCGAGCACAGAGAGAGCCGCCGATTAGGAAGCACATCGTGCTTCTTCTTCCTCTTTCTTTTCTATTTTTATCTTTCTGAGATCGATGTTTTTACAGTCATTTAGATCGAGTCCTAGTCGTCTTTATTGTTGTTTCCTCAAGGAAGATCGTGTCTCTGTTTAGTTGTTTCTCAGTGACGGAGAAAATACCTTCTTGATTCCGGCGATTCGGCCAAACCATGCGCTTCCATCAAGAGATATCTGTCTAGCCTCTGTTTTTAATCTGCAAATATCCGTCAGATTCCGTTGTTGCAGAGCTTCAACTTCTCTGGTTTTTGTTTTTTCTTTTTCTTCGAGGTTGACAGTTACATTCTTTTTTATGAGAAAATTTATTGTCTGAGATGAGTCTTTCTATGGGTGAGAAGAGAGGAAGAGATTTATTGACTTTCCCTCCAAAGCATCTCAATTACGGTAGATAATGGAGATGTTGTCTATTCTTTTCTAGTAAAGCAGAAGTTCTTCTCGTCTTTAGATATCTGCAGCAGAGTTGGAGCCGATAAGCCGGAGAGCCTGTCAAATCATTGCCGTCTCTACTTCTTTATCTGCTTCTTTGTTCTGTTTTGTTGAATCCGGAGAATTACGATATTTTCTCAATGAATCCTTCATTCTTTTGCAGCCAATTTCATTGTAGCAACAGTTTCAGCGGCGACATTTGACTCTGGGAGATCCATTTCTTATTTTGGATTAATAAGATCTTAAGAGTTGTGGAGATCTTTTTTGATCCTTTAAATGGTTTCCCGAGCCAACAATCTGTCGTTGTCCGACTCCAAAGTTCCGCTTCTTTGCTGGGTGGTGGGTTAGACTGAATTGGTGGTTAACGAAACAAAAATCAAGACTCCCTATTGTTAGTTTTGAGTTCTGTTCGTCGATGTTCTGTTTATCCTAACGAGTGATAATGCATTATCACTTAGTTTTATTGATTTCTACACCATTTCTTCTATTTTCTTTGAAGGGTATCTAGATTTACAATCGAAGGGACAGCCATAAGAGATTGAGGATGTCCTGGTTATGAGTTTGATGCAAAGGGAGAAGCCGCCCCTTTTTTGTAATTTATATGCTTCTGTTCTGATTGCTTTTTTCTTTCAAGGCTCAGAATTTTATTGTCGATCTATTTTCTCTTCAAATAGAAATGCTGGATTTTGGCCTTATTGGGCTAGAAATTGATTAGCTACCCATAGTTCTGTATTGGGTTAGTAATTTTCTGTTCTCTCTCTCTCTCTCTCTCTCTCTCTCTCTGAATCGATCGAATGGCGAAATCTGTAGTTGTGCTTTATCCCAAAGTTATATTGATTCTTGCGGGCGTTTCATGTATGTGGTTTAGATTATTTTACCTGTCGTCTTTATCTCTATCGTTTGAGGAGTGCTTATTTCTATCTACGAAAATGCAAAGTTATTTTTTTTCCCTCTTTAGTTAATAAGGCTTATTTTTTGATTGAAGAAGTAAGGAAAGATGTACCCGAGGGTGAAATTAGGTGATTATTTGTTCTGTTTCTTTACGGGCACTCGTTCCGTAGCGGTGCCTGGCTTGAAGATGAGAGGATGGTCATTCTAAGATGATCTCCTCTTGATCTTGGAGAAGAATAACTTCTTTTGTTTTTGTTTTTGTTCTTTTGATCTTCATTGTTATTATCATTTTAAAAAAATCAAAAAAATGGGTGACTGAGAGGACCTTATTCCTTTCTATTTTCTTGTCCATTGCAAGTTTTTATTTTTATTTTCATTTAACTTTTCGGAGGTTACAAGGCATCCACGAGGTCACTAATCCAGCTTTCGTTTTTTTCCTTTATGCATATATGCATATATTTTTGTCGGTTACAGATACCAGAGAGTAAGCCCAGATTGTCTTCATTTGAACAATGGAAGGAAACAAGCCAATTTAAGGACATACAAGGATGAAGATGCAAGTGAAAACGGTAGATTCCCGAGTTACGGTCATAGCTTTGATGGAAAAGCTGCTCCTCTAAGATACAGATCCGGCACGACTCCACCAAGGCAAGACCACAGCAGCTTCTCACATTTTATAGCTTCTACCGATACACCACAATCAGATGGCCATACGGCCACCGCCACACAGAAGAATCAAAACCATGAAAACAGCCCAAGTCCCAGCCCCAGCCGCGGTGGTGATCTTCTGTTGCAGTGGGGTCATAACAAGAGATCCCGTGGGTCTAGGGCCGAAAATCGGACGGTTACCGACGAATCGTCTATTCAGCCTAGGCCACTCATCAAACTCCAAAGAAGAGGAGGGTTTGACAAACACGGGATTATAAATCAACAACAAATAATGCCACCGCCGCCGCCTCCACCGCCTCCTACCTGTTCCTCATCTTGCACCGCAACCACGCATGGCAGAGGTGGGAATCTCAGATCCTTCTCTGTGCCCGTTCGCGACACCACTGGCTCTCCGCTAAACAGGTTTTTTGTCCCCTTTATTTTAGTTCGGTGCTGCTACTTTATTACTATCATTATTTTCTAAGCAATTTATTTGGAAGTGAATTTTTGTTTTGGTAATGACTTAAAATGTTTGGCTCTCGATCCTGTGTTCCTGTCTCACTCTAGTCTCTACTACTATTACTCTTGTTTTGTTACGTGCTTTCACGATCTCGTGACGCTTGGAGGAGTTCTGTCTTCTAGGGTTTCTTTTGGTAAAGGCGCATGCGTTAGGAGTTTATATGCTTTGCGTAATTTTTATTTTTTTCATCATGTATTCAAATTATATAATATACACGTCTGGCGTCTCTTTGGGGTTTGTGTGAAGCGTGTAGATATTTTACACAAGGAGGAAGCATCTTTCCTTTTACTACAGTGTCTGGCTTTTCTTTTTCTTTTTTAAAAATTTTAAGTTTATTCATTTTGGTCGCAGTTTGGGATTGACTATTTCGTTAGGGTCATTGGTTTTTTTTCTTCTTTTTCTCCTATTTTAGAATTTCCTACCATTTTTATGTGTTTGGATTTTATTTTGTTTGAATTATTAGGGTGTCGTCTTTAACGCCGAAAATTTGTCCATTATTATGATATTATCCCGTCATCTGTGATGCCCAGCCTAACACTTTTCAATGATTTACGGTTTTGTCCTTGTGAACTGGGAAAATCTATGAATAGTCGTCGCCCTTTTTAGTCCTTTTTTTTTTTTTTTTACCTGTGGAGTGGACGGGTATCTCTGTATCTTTCCCTTTGCTTTGATTACAGAAAAGACTGTGGTGTTTCCCTTCTTTTCATTTTTCATTTTTCATTTTTTTTTTTTTGTCTTTTTCGTTTTCCCCGCTTGGTCTCCTCTTACTTCGTTTTTTTTTTTTTTTTTAATTTTTTGTTGTTTGTGGGTTCTTGTCATGAACATCATATCCGCCTTTGCTTTGTTGTTGTGATAAATGCGCCAGATCCTTCTTTCATCAATGGGAGGATAATATAATCGTTGGTTTCTTCTTTTGTCCACAAGTTGAAAAGGTACCTACTGGTTTGAAATTCTTTTCCCCTTTTTCTGCTTTCGATTAGGAATCTGTTGTAATGGTCACAAGTTTTCCTCCATTTTACTTCATCTTTTCAGAACCCAGTTCGCAAATCTATTACAAATGTCTCTAGTGGAGGTTTTTGCACGTTTTTTCCTCTTCCTTGTACGTGGGTAGTAAAGGTCCTCCCGTTTTTGAAGCCTCTTATATTGGCAAAACCCCCTCTGCTTAGAGCGCGACCCCTCAGCTACCTAAAAAAGTTTAAAACTTACGGGAAAAGAAAAGTCTTTCATTACAATTTCATCGACAAATAAAGTATCTGCGCCTTTCTCTAATCTCGTCTTTTGTATGTATGATCAGGAACCCGGAAGATCGATCGGGCCTTAGAAATGGCTCTTCATCCAGCAACAGTGGTGCCGGTGCAAGTAGTAGAGTAGGGGGAGGTGTGTCTCGATCTGCGGAGAAACGCTCACCTTCATCACCAGAAAAGACGGAAAACAGAAAGATGGGTTCGTCAACAGTGACAAACATGGTGAATGAGAAGCAGCAGCAGCAACAACAGATGGTGATGATGATAAATGGGGGAAGCATGGGACAAGCGGACCATGGGAGTCGAGTTGAATCGACAGCTGGAGCGTCAGCGGAGCAAGAAGGAGGAGGAGGGGCAGTAAGTAATGGTGTGACCATTGGAGCTGGAGGGGGAATGGAGAAGGTGAATCTGGAAGTGTTGGAGTGGCCTAGGATTTACGTCTCTCTGTCAAGGAAGGAGAAAGAAGATGATTTTTATGCAATGAAGGGCACGAAACTCCCTCAGAGGCCCAAAAAAAGGGCCAAGAACATTGATAAGACTCTTCAGGTACGTAGAGTTTTATTTATTTATTTATCATGTTTAATGGGCGTAGTGGGTCTGTTCTGTTTGTTCTGATGGATGACGGTTTGGGTGTGGATTCTGTGTATTGGGCAGTACTGTTTTCCTGGGATGTGGCTATCTGATTTAACCAGGGGCCGGTATGAGGTTAGGGAGAAGAAATGCGTGAAGAAGGTAATTCTTTCTCCTATTACTTGTCTTTTCTTTATAATTTTTTTTATATTATTTTCTTTGTTGCTATTATTTAAACAAATATTCTTTTTATTAGTAGTAACAATAAAGCGAGCAATAGATGAGATCATGAAATGGAAAGATGTGGGTGAGTGATTTGGTATCCGGGTCATACACGTGGCAGAAGAATCAACCCTAGGATATTAAGTGGGAATTATTAGCAAGTATGGAAGGGTCCATCTTCCAATAACAAAATAGAGGGGTGGGCCCTTTGGGATTATAACAAATGCATTAATGTCCGATGGCTTCGAACAATCCGCGTGCCTTGGCAGCGATGCAACTAGGGAACAACTAAAGTAAACCACGCTTTTGTGACCACCACGTCCCACATGGGGGTTTTATTAATATTAATAAACAAGTATGGCACTTGATGAGAGAGAGAGAGAAGCGTGGATATGGTGTGTTTGATTTGTTTTAATGATGATGATGATGAATGCAGCAAAAGCGGAGGGGATTAAAAGGCATGGAGAGCATGGAAAGTGATTCGGAGTAAAAGCAGTAGAGCGGAACAAGAGAGCGTGCGGAGACAGTACCTTCTTACAAGAACTACTTCTGCCTTTGCGGTGGGTCGCCTGGGTTTTGATGTGAGCTGGAGGATGAATGACTCTGGCTGTACTTCTCTGCACGTAGTATGATAGCACGTTATATCCATAGAGAAAGATCGGAGGAAGGAGTAGAGAACCTGGATCCCTCTACATCTTGAGGGCGACGGTAATTGTCCTCCGTTGTCCCGTAGGTGTCATGGTTGTGAATTCTTCTTGTCCGTCGATTTTTTTTTTTTTTCTGTTGAAAGAAAAAAAAAAGTGGCAGCAATTTATAAGTTTGATGAAATGAGATAAAATTTTTCGTTCATCCATTATTTTCTTTTTTCTGACAAATTTGATGATACCTTGGGAGAAGGAAAAATGGGGGGTAAACACCCCAATTTAATCAACTACTCTGCCGTGACATTTTGTTTTATTTGATCAATTTTCTGAGGGAGGGATAAAATATATAAAGCGACCGCGACAGGGAACGGTGAGGATAATATGAGCAAGATCCGTGCGGCAATAACGATGCCTCTGGCAAGTGGAGGCTAGAGGTGGGGGCCACTCAAAAGTTAAAAAGATTGCATGGTAATATATTGACCCCTTTATTGTGAAGTATACTTCTCAATTCTAAGAGGTGACTGTAAAAAAATAATTTTAATTATTTTTGTTATAACTCATAAAAAATAATTTTAAAAATTATAATAAATTTAACTTTTTATCAAAAGTAAAAGAGTAATTTTAGCATATTTAATGTATAATAAATAAGCTTTTTCTTTCACGTAACTCTTTATTTATTTATTCAACCATTGAGCGAGAAAAGAAACACAGACGCATCATTTCATTGATGAAAAACGGAAGCCTTTGGACTAGAGGGAGGGTCTATTTCCATTTGTTTGATCAAAGCCTTATTAATTGCAGTTCTGAAAGTATAGTTGTCTTCATAATGTTGAGATAAAATTAATCCCCAAAGTCATAAAGAAAGAAGCGAGCGGACCCAGTTCCCAGGACCACACCAGTCAACCAGTAGGTAGCACGAGGACCAGGTGTTTTGGGAACTAATGCTCTCAGGAGGCGCTCGATCTAATTTCTAATTGCTCCACCCGTGTTCCCTACCCATTAATTTTTTTTTCATCTTTGGAAAATTGAGTGGAATACAATAAAATCAAGATTCATATTTGGAAGTTGGAAACGCCCGTGACGTGAACCTCGATTGTTACTTTCCATTTTTCATTTTTCACTTTTCATTTCCAATGCTTGTATAAATTTATGCGATTGGGAATAAGATTAAGAATGACTTACCTATTGAGTTCCAAGAAAGCCAGGCTAGAAGCTCAAACCGTATCCCTTTTCACATCTTACTCTCCATGTGCTCCGCATTCAAATAAGGCTGACGGAACTCCATGTTACTAGCTCCAATTTGGCTGACCTGGAAAACATACACTAAAAGAAGAAAGTTTGAGCAATGAATTTATCAAACAAACTTAACAGGTTTGTCAGGATTACAAGCTAAGCATCTCGCATCTCATACAAAATTTTCACAAGAAAGGTAACAAGTTCAACTCACTAGTACTGCACCTATGTCAGATTTCCCAATCAAAATACCCACTAAAATACAAACTGCTTAAATAGACAAAATTCCCCATACAGCTCACCAAAAACCATGTTCCCAAAAAGATAATATTTTAACGGCAAGATTGACCTCACACGAGTCGACGCTCTATTCCCATCAGATTTAAGCAAATGCAAATGAATATCCACCATTTAAAAACACAAACAAAATGCCTATATTCACAGTTTTTTACTTGTAACATTAGAACCTGCACATTACCTCGTTGAGTGTGTTAAGGAACAATTTTCGGGACATAGAACTAGCTAGTTGTCACCACAAAACTCCAAAGTATGTATATTCTCCGTTCTACAAGTTCCAGGATAACAATAGCAGACAGGTATTCCGAGGATCACTTGGTATAGCTTGGAAAATCTCTTTAAATCAGGTTGAGCCGGTTGGTAATCTTTAAAAAACGAGTAATACCATGGTGCATCAATCAAGTGTGGCCATTGATTTGACACCACATCAATCTTGAAGACCCCAGAATTCAAGTGGAACAGTTTAATGTGACTGATCCAGAGGATTAGAATGAGACTATGTGTGGTTATGATATGTTATTTATTTATTTATTTAACTTTTCAACTTCTTAAATATTAACAAATAAATAAATAAATCTTATGTGAACCTGTTCACAAGGCTATCTTCTATGCAAAATGTCAATCATTCCCTCATTAATTGCACTTTGACATTAACGATTGAGCCATTTCTTCCTCATTTGAGCGGCAGACATTTTCAACTCAATATAAGGCTAGCTCACTAAATTTTTATGTGAGAGTTGAAGACAAGTGTGTGTCCCTTCCTTCTGCTGTAAATTTTGTCATTTTAGTCAATGAGAGTGGAAGGATGTACAAAAGAAAGAATGGAATGTTGAACACGATCATTTTTTCAAGTTGATGTCTGTAATAAGAACAACAGTCACTAAAGCACTCTCATTATGTTTTTCAGTTCAATATCCAACTCCTTATCAGCAAAAGGACCATCGAGTTCCTGCTGGTACTCTGACATCTTTATATATCTTTCATATCTTTCTATAAGAGGAAGAATGCCAAAAGAATTAAATGTCATGCTTGCTGGTCATTCCTCTATTCTGATCGTAGTAGTTGTCCTCAAATTAAACTTTTTTTAATTTTCAGGATATATTAATGCTTATCAAAACAAGTTAACTAATTTATATATGATAAATGCATTTGAAAAGTTCCAGATACTATGTCCCGTCCTATTTATGTAATTGAATTAATCGTATATCCAAAATTTGAGATTATTGTTTAGTGCCAATTCGACAACATTTTATATTTGTTGTGATTGTTTTAGCTTCCACTATCATCAGGAGGCATCTTGTGAAGGGTGTTCTTCTTGTCAAATCTTGGATGAATTTGTCGGTACTTTTAAGTGTTTTTCACTTGGTTACTATGATGAACAACCAGAAGACAAAATATGAATTATATTTCCATATAATTCATAAACCTCACTTCTTCATCAAGCGATGATGAAATACTATAGAAGCAAGCCATCTTGATCCAGTTTCTTTTCAGGTAAGTGCAAGAAAGCTGGACGTTTGTATTTGCAGTAAGGCTACTCCTAGCCATTGACAGTCAAAGGAAATAGCAAGAAAAATTAGGGACTTCAACCTACAGGACTCCTAATTTAATGGCAGTTGCAGAAACTTCGACGGAAACCACTGCCCAAGCTACAAATCACTGTGGAAAACTAGCCTGGGCATATTGCTTGGTACTTGAGGCATACTTTTGACCATCTGAATTCTAATTTATAGAATCAGTTGCTTCAGGAGCAACAAAAGAATAGAAGACAATAGGGCCGGTTCAGAACTTAATGGTGAATTACATGAGAAGAGGACGTCCCTCTTGGCATCATTTGTTCATATGAATCGAATGTCACCAGCTAAATGCAGCAAGATCAGCATTTGCCCCCCAAATTCCTGATTATCACGTGAACATAAAAATTGATAGATATAACAATGGTGACGATGGAGTACAAAAAGAAGTTTTGAGAAAAAGAGGGAGAGGTACTTGTGCAACAATTGAGGTTGGTCTGAGATTAGGATGTCACAGGTTTAAATTCAGAAATAGCTCCTCCAATATGGATGTAAAGTTAATTGAATTATCCCTTTTGTAGACCCCTGCTATGGTGGGAGCCTTCATGCACCGGATACACCTTTTCTAGAGAGAGTAAGGAGGGAAGGAGCAAAACTAACCATAGAAAGGATATCAAATAGCCAAGTGCCATTAGAATAAAAAATCCAAATGCCTATCCATAATAAGAAAAAAAAAAAAAAAAAAAGCTAGAAAGATACTGTGCTCTTGCTATTACTCAACCTTTAGCCCTTGCTTCTATTGAAGATAAGGGGTCAGATAAATCATCCGTATAAAATGGAATGTCAATTGATGGGTAATGCTTCATTACTTCAGAAGTAGGTGGAAGGTTTAGTGGTGGACCAAAGCTTGCACAGCTTGAGATTAAGCTAGTCAATTCTTTACCTTAAAACCCAAATATTTAGGTATGGGGTCAAGTTATGCTACATCACTGCAGAAGCTGACAAAAATAATATCTTTGTGGTAGGCCAAAGCCTTCCTCGGGCAGGCAGGAATTAGACTTCAGAAACATATCAATTTCAATTCTGCCCTTTCACTGCCAAAGCAGGGGGGAGAAATAGTTAAGGATAGACCTATGTAAAATTAGAAGTTCAAGCAATTGATTCCCGTGACCTTGACGCGTGAAACAATTAAAATCAGATGAACTTGAAGCATAATTAAATTGATTTAGTTTATAAATCAGTTCTAGAAAGAGCATGGAGCAACTACTACAACCTAGCTTTCACTACTAGAATTTTGGGAAGCAAGAAGAGATGAACAAGAAGCAGTGGTCGGAGTGGCACCTGGAGAAGGAAGGCTGCTTCAACTATTCGTGGCGTATGCCGCTGATCTTTCTCTGTTTCTTTGGCTATCCTTGTTGTCCAGATAAGATATTCAATTAATTGAGAAAAAAAAAATACACAGACAGGCTGATTTTCTTCAAACGCTTGTACGTTCAAAATGGAGATTTACCTGAGATCTACTTTGGAAGCATCGTAGATCAGCTCTAGTTAGCAAAACCACAAGTTTGTTAAAACTTGGATCAACGCTGTTGATAACCACGTGCAAAGTAAAGTAGAATGTAAGGGCCTGTTTGATATCCAATTTTAGAAAATGGAAGAAATATTTTTTAGCGTTTTTAATTTTTGAAAGAAAAAACAATGAAAACAACAATTAGTTGTATATTTCTTGTTTTCTTCCCTTCTTTTTTTCAATTTTTTGGGAATTTGGGTGCAAGAATAGAAAAAAGAACAGTGTTTACATTTTGTACCAAACAGGTCCCAATCACAATCAATGATCGGCTTTTAATCAAACACTTATCTTCAGGCAGACTGGGTAAGGTTAGTTTGGACGATTTCAAAAGGCTTGAAGGAGCGAACTTTTTTCTGCAATATTCGAGGTTGACTTGTTCATAAAGTTTATTTAAACGTGTGAACACTTGAAATTGTTTCTTTCTTACGCTAGAATTTCACTATTCCACCTACTACTACCACGCAAAGTGGACAAGAAACCTACCGCAAAGAACAATTTGTCCATCGATCAATGTTCTTTTTTTTTAAGTTTTTTGTTGTCACTTTCTTCAGTGTAAAACTGCCGCACTTCACCGCCACAAAACCATTCCCGCCCCTAAAGTCTCGAGTTGATCTCAAGCAATGCCAAGCACAACAGGGCTTCCGATGATCACTGAAAATTTAGAAGACAAGAATTACACTGAGATTGAGTGGATAGCTGTGCGAGCAATAAAATAATTGAAATGAATAAATTTACATGAACACTCGGAAGCAGGGGATGGGCGAAAGAGCTTCTGGATTCACTTACAAACCTTGAAGTTTGCAAGCCGGTCACAGGAGATGTGAAGAGGAAAAACAAACCGCGACTTGGCGAATAATCGTGAGTGCGATGGATTTATGCAGAGCAGCACGAAAGATGAGAATAGAGAATTTGGTCGTCAATTCCCTTTCCCTGTCGGTTTTCAACTTTCCGCTCGGAACAAATCCAAAATTAAATTTACCTTGCCGCGCAACATTTCTTTTTCCGTTTATAAGCCGTTGGAGTTCTCCAGCGTCAATTTCCATGTCATGCAATGCAAGGGACCGTTGTACCGATTTTAGGCCCGGTTTGTTTTATGGTATTGAAATAGGATAGTACAAAAAATTATCTTAATTCGGTGTTTAAAATTATATAAAATAGGTCAATTTTTTGTTCGGGTTCACTTTTTAATCTCATATTGGTGGGATAACTCAAACCCACCATTTTGGGTGGGACTGAATTATTCTACCTCAAAAAAAAAAATTTTTTACTTTTATTTTTTTAAAATATTTTTTTTAAATTTTTATATCTCATCCTATTTTATCTCACTAAAATTATTTTTATCCCATCCCATGTATCAAACGGATTAGTGTAGAAGGTGGAAATGAAATAAAAAATAAGTTATCTTTTTGTTTTTGTTATAATTAAAATTATGTAAAAGCTAGGTCATTTTTGTTTGTTTGTACATTAAGCTTATACTTCTATAATGTTGTCCTTGAATGCGGTTTACAAATTTTATGGACAAGTACTTCATAAGGTTGAAGTTGGTTGTTAAAAAAAAAAAAAAAAAAAAAAAACTTGTTAATTATTTAATATTTATGTAATTTAGGATTATTTACTATTTGCGTTGAGTATATAGCTTATGTTAATTTGTACGTTATTTTGTGTTAGTCGTGATGAGAGTTAATTTTAAATATTTAAAGTATTCAGTAGACTTCTATATCTATTACTATAATTGCATAAATGTGTTTTTCTATGGAAAATGATTTTAAAAGTGAAAAAATAAAGATATTATTAGATCAATTTAATCACTAGAAAATTGGAATAAAAAATGTAAATGACCAAAAAATTATGAAATTGAAAAGTTGATAGACGTGCATGAATTGATTAAAAAACAATCTTATCATTCATGAAAACTATGCATTTACAGCTTTTTGGTGATAGTCATAAAAATAAATGTTTATTAATATATAAAATTAAAAAAGAATAGTATGTTTATTAATATTTGTTACCTATGTTTGGTAATTTTATAGTGATATTTTTCCACGAATCAAATGTTAACTTATTGATTCTTTCGTAAGCTTGAAGTTGCATTCAAATAATAATTTTTTGGATAAAAAATAATTAAATTGCAGAGAGAAAAACATCCCTGGTAGCCAATAGAAAGTAGAAATGACATATAGCCCTATTGGCTAAAGTTTGTGTGAAAGGAAGAATGCAAGGGAAAAATTTTAAGAGAAACAAAATTACCCAAGAGAGAGAGAGAGATTAATACAAAAATATGTGTATATGCAAACAAAACTTATAGAAGAGAAGCGACATGAATAAGAACAAACTTACTAGATCGCTACTTCCGTTCAGCAAGTAGTGTAAAAAAAATTGATCTTCAGTTCAACATAAGGAAAATTCAACCTAGGAAAACTCATAATAATAGTATGAATATATTGATCTATCTCTATTATACAATCCTTTTTTTTATTCTATGAATAGAATTACGTAGGTAAAATTCATAACGAAAGAAATTATTAATTACAATATGCAACAAAGATTAAATGGAAAGTACACCTCGTCTGATTCTATTATTATAAATAGATTTAGGTGTATACATACAAATCTTTCTTATTATTGTGATAAATTCTTAAAAAAAAAAAAGGGATTGTATCAAATAGAGTATATATTTTCACTTTCCTGTATTAAAATTTAATTTGTAAACACAAAATAATTGACATTCTTTTTTTTTTTTTTCTTTCTTGTGATTCAAAGCCTTTTATCTTTTTGGAAAGTTTCTATAAATATCTTAACGTTTGGAGGGCATTGTCGCCTTTTCGGAGGCGGGATCACGGTTCTCCCGTGGACCCAGTTTGTAAATTTGGTGAGCCTTTGACATTTGTTTCAACTAAAGCAAATTTTCTATGTAGAGGCGGCCGGCCAGCGCCTTCAATTACTTTTTTTTTCCTCTCATTCTCCAAATTTTACAAACTCATTGCAAACACGCACACGCATTTATAAATCATATTTGTCACTTTTAAGAATTAATTGACTAAACACATTAAATAATTGAAATTTATAAAACTATATCGATAAAACAAATTTATATTATAAATTAATAAACATGAAGTATTGAGTATCATTTTTTTTTTTTGGAGCTTTAAAATCAGAATATAAGTGGTTGGATCTCTTTCGGTGGAAAAACATTCACGGATTTAGCGCGCATGGACCCGCAAGCTAGGGTTGATATTACCTATCAACTACTATTATTTTCCCCCCTTCTGATGCTGATACTGGTACCAGTCGTCAGTGGTGAGTGGCGCATCGGTAAATAAACGAGGAAGTGAGGTCGATTTGACATCCTTAATAGAGCGGACAACTGGCGTTTGCCGGTTACCCCATCCCACGCCACCTTGTATAAGATCCGCATTTGGCCCTGGCTTTTGACTGCGCCTCTCGTACCTACCGCGAATCCAAATCGTTTTCGGTCCCTCTTCCTTCTTTTTCATATTTGCCTTGATCGTTCTATTGGTCGAAAGAGGAATGGCTTTCGAGAAGATCAAGGTCGACAACCCCATCGTCGAGATGGATGGTGAGATAGATCTAATCTTCTCTTCGTGGATCTGTTGTTCTGTTTATTTGATTCATTAAGCTAGAACTTCATGTTCTTTATTGATATAAAGTGCGGATTAGTTTGGTTTTTCTTTAGTGTTTGTGATTTGATCAGTTTCCTGTGGCGCTGGGAATGATACTTGTGTGCTAGTTTTATTTTGTTTTTGTTTTCTTGTGTTAAGTTGTTCTTTATTTATGTATTTTTAAAATTTTATGGTCGCTGATCACGTCATAGTTGTGTTTTTTTATTTTTCCTTCTGTTTAGTGAATTCAATCTTGTAATTGCGTTTTCTGCTGTTATGAATGGATCTTCATTTTTTACGGAAGGCATGATTGACTAGAGAAATAAGTAAAAATTGGTTGCAACAGTTCTATGAATACAGTGGATTGAATATCATGAACCCTTCTGTGAATTCTTGAACTCTCAGAACTGCGGATGTGAGCCCCAATGTTTTGTAAAATCTTGTGGTGGATTTTCTCGTCAATATTTTGATGCTTGATTCTTTAGTGACTTGAGAAAATTTGCATTTGCAAGTTCTTTATGTTCGAATTATATTTTATTTAAAGACGAAAACAGTGTAGGATCTTGTTCCTGGAAATCCCACCCATTGTTGCATAGAGGAAAAATTATGCAAAGATTGTCTTCAATCAGTTTCATATCA
>JAJIYU010004767.1:0-23713 GCA_030144865.1 Tinospora cordifolia
TGTAGTATTCACATTTATTGTGCTAACACACACTTTTTTCATACCCATATTAACCTATATGTGTATTTATACTTTATTTTTATTTATTTATTTTACTAAACCTTAATTTTTTATTTAATTATCAAATTAAGGTTTTATTTGTTTTATTTTCACTATATCTCTAATTTGTTTTATTTTTCATGTGTCATCCAACAATTTGCACCCAAAAGAATTTTAAAATTAATTATTTAATTATTTGACAAAATTCTGGGGTATTACATTGAAGCTTATTTCTTTATGTGTAATTCACATGTACAATATGTAATTATTATATTTATATTTATCGTTGCAGATTATTTTATAAATCATCTAGAGGGTTTTTGAGCCACAAATTGGAAGCGAAAAAAGGTAAAATAGTGCATGTTTATTTAGTTTGAGCTACAATTAGCTCAAATAAAATAAAATAAAATATTAGAGATATGAAGGAATTAAGTATAAACTTATTCCTTTTATTTTGAAGTTGGAAGATTGTTAAATGGATAGATTACATTGTTTGGAATCTTGAGAATAGGCTAAAATATTAAAAGAGCTTTGGAGCAGGAAATTGAACCGTGAAACAGGAAACTGAGAATTTTGGGAGTTTAGCTAAAGGTTTGGTATCTAAAACCTTATTATTCTTGGAGATAATTTATGTTATGCTATTTATTTTGGAATGGATGTGAATGGAATGCGATATCGAAGTTCAAGGGGTTTTGGAGATTCAAAGAATAATATCATAATTTTGAAATGATAGATTAAATAATTATAAGTGGATTAGTATGACAAGCGGAAGCAAGAGAAATCCATAAACCTCAGGTAGGGAGGATATCCTTGCTCATCAATATTATGCGAATTTTAGATTCAAAACATGATGATTGTTAGCTTAAGATATTTTGCATGTTGTGATTGTTAATTGTTGATTATTGTAATGACTTGAATGATGAGCATAATGTCTAGTTAATCGCTTTTTGACATGTTTTATCGAATTCATGATTTATTCATTTTATTCATCTTGTATTTGCTCATATTTGCCAAATGATGCTATATGGACGACACTGTTTGTGGAATTAAATAAGATTAATAGTTTATTAAGAATTCCACGTACCGATGCGATGGATTGTCGCAGGCGCACTGTAACCCTCCATACAATGTATCATGTGCACTAGTCTGGACACGTCGTAGATATTTCTACTTATCTAGCTGGATAGTTGAATTGTTTTTGGAAGTGGTAATCACTAGATTGTGAACACTAGATTGTGTTACCCTTTCTTGGACAGTAATCCTGTGGTATAGTCTGGATTGTATACCTAGAATACTCACTTTTGGTATTGATAGCGCTAATACCTGGAGCAATTGTGTCATGATGGTAATGCTGGATTGCAATACCTGGAGAATCATGATAGTACATCTGGATTGTGTACTAGGAGTTACTCATTTGGATTACAGGAAATATCGAGAGAGGATTCTCTTTTGGTGATTACAACTATAACAAGACAATTTAATGTTTGCAACGCTTAATGCCTGAAAGTGCTTATAATGTTTTGAATGCTAGTTTGTATAATATTAATGATGTATGGGAAGGACCTACTGGGTTTTCGAGCTCACTCCCATTTTATTTTTCTAGTACTCATAGGAGTGTTCACTAACAGGCATAGGGATTGATGTTAGAGTCTCGTTTAGAGGTTATTACAGTTGTTTTCTTGTGTCTTATTTTGATGTAAATACTTAAACAGGAATCATGATCTTTTTGTATGTTATATATGTAGAACTTTTCAAATGTTTAAATGCACCTTTTTGCTTATTTTGTATAAATGAATTTGACAGTGGTTACCTGAATGTTTTTTAACTTTTACCGCCGCATTAGTGAAGTTTTCGTATTTTCATTAACAAAAAACCCATTGATAATGAGTTGATTATGAACATTCCATACATCAATATTGGTCTACATTGCGTATAAATTTTGTTAAACTTTTGGAAGAAAGTGAAATAGGAAATGGAAAGTTTGCAACTCGATTTTGGGAAAGGATGACTCAATGATCATGTACCGAGAAATCTGGACTTGAAATCAGGGTGTCAGAAAATGGTATCAGAGCCATGGTTGTAGCTCACTAGGAAAATGTAACTCAGTGTGGATACACTGAATAGAAGGGAATTATCATCGGTATTTGATTGTCACTAAAATGAAATTTTCACTGAATTTGATTTTCACTGGAAATGAATTTACTAAATTGATTTTGAATAGTAACTAAATTGACTGAATGACTCTAGCGGATGGCTAGAAGTCTAAAGAAAATCTAAGTGATATCAACGTGCTCAAGCTGAGATTAAGTACTGGTAATGATCCCTAATAGTTGACCTCTTCCCTGAGTACAGGTCCCTGAAGGTGGGGTCTTGGTTGATCTTCTTCTTTGGAAGAATACACTCGAGGGTAGACCTTTGCTTTGATGTGAGGTCCTAGAAAGGTCGTTTCCATAGAGTGGTGATCCCAGATAGTTGACTTTCTCTTGGGATAAAGGTCTCTGAGGGGCTGATCTTGGTCGGATCTACTTCTGCGAGAGAATGTCCCCAAAGCTTGACCTGCATTTTGACTAAAATTCGTAGAAGGTCGAGCACTACTAAGGAAAGGTCCAGGATTTGAGACCGATGGTATCATATAGAAAAGATAAACATTGTTAGTCAAGTGTTGGGACACTAGGTCTAGGAAAGATCGAATGTTGACTGGAAAGTACAGTGGGTCCATAAATAAAATCTTTTAGGGCATAGGTTAGAGACTGATAATGTGGATGAACGCACACTTGTTTGGTCAGGACTCAGTTCAGGATGATCCTGTATTGCCAGTCTCTATGTAGGATGGGGTGCATAGAGATTTAGGGATATGGAGGAATTCTGGACTCGAAGAATGACAGACCATGTTTGTTGAGTGATCGGTTTCTTTGATTGAACTTGTACGCATTGTATTGTACTGGGATGGGGCGGTCCAGTACAGTGGGTCTTGCGTCAACCTTAGAGACTTAGACACTTGCGCCATTGTAATGGCTGTAATGAAATTCTTAAGTGGAAGTCTGTGTGGGATGGGGCGCACAAACGGAAGCTTGAGGTTTCATTATGCTAGCGTGTATTGTTTTCTTGTTTGTTGTTTGATTGACTGTTATATAGGTAGTAATTATTTTGAGTATTTACCTGAACTCTTGTACCCTAAAACAAACAAAATGCCGCCGACTTAAAAGTATAAACTTTTAGACCATTGAAACGAATCGGGAACTTAGAAACATATACCTAGAGTCACATTAGCACAGAAATCCGAGGAACTTAGGTGGGTTAGAATGAATGGTTTGAAATACAAGTCACTGTATCCAGTATGTTGAGAAAATGGCTGACTTGCAAAATTGAAGTAGAATTGTAATTATAGCTTAATTACATTTATTGGAACTTTTTACTTCAGTTTGATTAAATTCTAAACTATTGGATATTAAAATGAGTTTTGACCTGTAGATAATGACGAGGGGAAGACCTAAGAAGGATACTAGAAACAAGCCAGAGCAGAGACAAGAGAATGTACCAGTGGCCGCAGCACCAGTAGAAGCATTGGTGAACCCAATATTGGTACAGAGAGTAGTGGAGCAAGTTCTGAAAGTACTACAGCCCTCTATAACATCTCAACCACCTGTACTAGTAAACCCACAACCAGAGCCTCAGACTCCAGCTCCTCCTCAAACTCAACTGGAGGCTAGGTCTTTAGAGGCGATCACTCAGAGCCGGATTGCTGGGTATGATAAAGAATAGAAAAAATTGTTGATTGAATTTTAGAAACTGAGGCCCAGTATATTGGAAGATATGACAGACCCCCTCGCTGCTAACAAATGGTTCATAGAAACAAATAAGCATCTAAATGCTATGGGAGCTGTAGGGCCAAGGAGAGTAGCGTTAGCAGTGCAGCAACTAGTAGGGCCAGCATACCGTTGGTGGGAAACAATTATGAATGATCCCACTATTGATGAATCCAATATGACATGGGAAGAATTCAAGAATCTCTTTTATAATGCTTTCTTCTCAACGACAAAAAAGAGACAGATGCAATCTGAGTTCGTTCATCTAACACAGAAGAAGATGACAGTGACAAAATACGAACGAAAATTCATAGAACTATCAAGATTTGCACCGGATTTGGTGAGGGAAGAACAAGCAAAGGCAGAATGAATCACTGAGGGACTGAGAATGGAAATTTGAAAAATAGTAGCACCGATGAAGCTAACCACCTTAAGAGAAACAGTTGAAAGGGCACACATAATAGAACGAGATCTAGAGGTAGAGCAGGCCAGGAGACAGGAATTATGCTTCGCATGTAATCAGGAGGGACATTTAGCTAGAGACTGTCCAACTAAAGCAGCTAGATTAACACCTCAACCACAAGCACAAACTCGATCCCAGACAGGACGACCTCAGCAGCAGTAGAGAGGGCATGCGAGCTTGTATGCTACAGATAGTAATACGGATCCTACCTCAGCAGTGGAAGGTACTTACTTATTGTTTGGCATTGCTACATTGATATTATTTGATTCAGGTGCTACTAAATCATTTATCTTTGAAAAGGTGGTTGATAAATTGAAATTAGTAACTAGACCATTAGCAGTTTCGTTAGAGCTAGCCACGCCAATAGGGAACACAGTGAGCTCAAGGGGATATTGTAGATGTGAGCTTGCATTTGGAGATCATCAGATGATGGTAGATCTTTGTGTACTCCATTTTGGTGGATATGTGTGATATTGGGAATGGATTGGTTGACCCAATACCAGGCTCAGATAGAGGCCTACGGATATTCAGCAAATCCCTATAGTAAGGGAATACATGGATGTGTTTCTTGATGAATTGTCTGGTCTCCCTCCACACAGGCAAATAGAGTTTAAAACTGAACTACATCCGGGCACAAACCCTATTGGTATCCCACCTTACAGAATGGCTCTTGTAGAGTTAATTGAGCTGAAGACACAACTAGATGAGCTTTTGGCTAAGGGTTTCATTAGACCGAGTGAGTCACCATGGGGAACTTTGGTTCTATTTGTGAAAAAGAAGGATGGTTCCATGAGATTATGTGTCAACTACCGAAAGTTGAATCAGGTAACTATCAAGAACAAGTACCCATTACCGAGGATAGATGATATTTTCGATCAGCTAAGGGGAGCCACATGATTCTCCGAGATAGATCTGAGGTCAGGGTACTATCAGCTCAAAATTCGGGAGTCTGACATACTGAAGACAGCATTCAAGACCAGGTATGGTCATTTTGAATACACAGTCATGTCATTTGGTCTGACCAATGCACCTACAGCATTCATGGACCTAATGAACAAGGTCTTTAGCCAATATTTAGACCAATTTGTCATAGTCTTTGTAGATGATATTTTGGTTTATTCTCGCTCTGATGCTGAGCATGAGCAGCACTTACGCATAGTATTAGAGACTCTTAGGAAGAACCAATTATATACAAAATTCAGTACGTGCGAATTTTGGATGAAGAAGGTCACGTTTCTTGGCCATGTTGTCTCAACTGAAGGCATATTAGTAGATCCGGAGAAGGTCGAAGTGGTAACCAATTGGAAACGGCCAACAACGTGACAGAGATTAGAAGTTTTCTAGGGTTGGCAGGGTACTACCGCGGGTTCATTAAAGACTTCTCTAAACTGGCAGAACCCCTGACTAAACTAACCAGGAAAGGAGAAAAATTCATTTCGAATGACAAATGTGAACAGGCATTTTAGGAGTTGAAAAGAAAACTTACCACAGCTCCTGTGTTAGTTATTCCTATTCTTGGAATGAGGTATACCTTATATACCGATGCTTCATTACATGGGTTAGGTGCAGTGTTGATGCAAGAGGGACAACCAGTGGCTTATGCATCACAGCAGTTAAAGCCGCATGAGCAAAACTATCCTACACACAATCTAGAGCTAGTAGGTGTTGTGTTTGCTTTGAAAATTTGGAGGCGCTATCTCTAGGGAGAGAGCTTTGATCTATAATCGGATCATAAGAGCCTCAAATATATATATACTCAAAAGGAACTGAATCTTCGACAGAGAAGATGGCTAGAGTTCCTAAAGGACTATAACTTTCAGCTGCATTATCATCCGAGCAAACTTAATGTAGTAGCAAATGCACTTAGCAGAAAGGCCTATAGGAGGGATGAAGAAATTGCACAAATGTATCAGCTGATTAGTGACTATAATCTGGGTATAGCTACTAATAAGGATCAGGCATATTTGTGTGCAATGACTTGCCAGCCGGACATCATGCGCCAGATCAGAGATGAACAGAAAAATGACAAATGGTTAGCAAACCTTAGTAGAAAGGCGTCAAACAGGGCAAGCATGCAAACTTTTAAATTGATTCTGAGGGTGCACTGAGACTAGGAGATAGATTCTGTGTACCAAACATAGGACAGATTAGAGACACCATACTAGATGAAGCACATCAGACATAGTACACCATACATCCAGGTGGTGATAAGATGTATCAAAATATAAAGAAAACTTTTTTGGTGGAGAGGAATGAAAAGAGACATAGCTAAGTATGTATCTAGGTGTCTCACTTGGGAGCAGGTGAAGGCCAAACATAAGAAACCATCAGGTTTATTGCAGCCACTTCCAATACCAGAATGGAAGTGGGATCATGTCACGATGGATTTTGTTACAAGTCTTCCGAAGAATCAGAAAGGGGAAGACACTGTATGGGTTATAGTGGATCGGTTAACAAAGGTAGCACATTTTTTGCCTATCTAATCTATAGATTCAGTGAGTAAACTGGGTGAGTTATATGTCAAAGAGATTGTTAGATTACATGGTGTTCCTAAGACTATAGTATCAGATAGAGATGCTGGATTCACTTCTCACTTCTGGCGGAGCTTACGGAAGGAATTGGGTAGCAGGATCACCATGAGCACAACCTTTCACCGCAGACAAATGGACAATCAGAAAGGGTCATTCAAATACATGAGGATATGTTGAGAGTGTGTGCTCTTGACTTCAAGGGCAATTGGAGCAAGTACTTACATCTAACTGAGTTCGCCTATAATAATAGCTATCAGGCGAGCATTACTATGGCTCCATACGAAGCACTGTATGGCAGACCCTGTAGATCACCATCTTGTTGGGCGGAGTTTGAGGATCATGTACTCACTGGACCCGAGATGATTGAGGATATGAATGCCCAAATTAAGAAGATCTAGCAGAGGTTGGTTACAGCTCAAAGTAGGCAGAAGAGCTATGCTGATAGAAGAAGAAAACCTCTAGAGTTTCAACTGGGTAACAAAGTATTCCTGAAGATCAATCCACAAAAAGGAATCAGATAGTTTGGAGCTAAGGGGAAGTTAGCCCCTAGATTCATCAGTCCGTTCGAGATACTAAGACGGATTGGTGAGTGTGCATATGAGTTGGATCTACCCAATAGATTTACCTCAATCCACAATGTGTTCCATGTTTTGATGCTTCGAACGTACGAGCCAAATCCTTCACATGTTCTGCAGTAGCAAGATATCGTACTTAAGGATGATGCAACTTATGAAGAACCAGCTATCCGAATTTTAGATCGTAAGGTGCAGAGTCTCAAAACCAAGGACATCCCTTTGGTCAAGGTTTTGTGGAAGCATCGTGGCCTAGAAGAAGCGACCTGGGAACTAGAGAGCGAGATGTAGAAGAAATACCTAGGTCTCTTCACTAGGAGCACTTGATGGGACACGTTTTTGAGGTATGTACTCTCATTCAAATTTCGAGGGCGAAATTTCTTTTAAAGGGGGTAGATTATAATAACTCGAACTTTTATAACGCATACACGTCAAAAAAATAAAAATTTTAAATATGATATAATCAAGAAAATAAATGAATAATGTTTTAAATAACTATATAGATATTAATTAAATTAAATTATTAATTAACTAAATTAAATTAATAAATTAATGTAATTTATAAATGTATATGTATTTATATAATTAAATTAAAGTGATTATATTAAATAACAGGTTATATATATATATATGATTTGGATGATTAAAATGGTTATCATTTATGGACTAATGAATAACCTAATTTGATGAATATTTTGTATTAATTATGAGTAGCAATTAAAATTTGAAAAAAAAAGAAGACAAATGAAATGAATGGAATTTAATAGCTTGAAGTTGAGTAGCAAAACCAAATATAATATTTATATAAGTATTAACATATACATATGAGCGTAATGGTGTATTTGGATATTAATATATAAATAACATAGATATAAAAATGGATGGTGAGCATGTTGTAGAATGGATGGCATTTTAAGGAGAAGGAATGAAATGATACAATAAGATGGGAGTTGGACAGTTAAGTGATACCCTTTACATCTTATTGGTTATTATAAAAACCAAATGTGGCGATGGAACTTGACTTAAAAAAAAATGCATGGTATGAGTTGTTTCTCAAATGCATGGTGGGAATTGAGTAATGGCACGTGATGGACATTAGTGGATTGGCTCTCAAAAAGTCTTGTTCTCTCATTTCGTCATCAATTCAAGAAGAGACCACGAATTTCATCTCTAGAAGAGCCACCAAACCGAACAGAGAAGAAAAGGGAAGAAGAGAGAAAATCAGACTTTTCGTGATGGATTCAACTGTAAGTTAATTAGTTTTCCAAATTCTAGTTGCAAATATGCTATTTAAGTCCCATACTTCGATCCTAGGGGTGTGATTTTTACTATAGATAGTGTTTTATACCCGTACTTGAAAATTGGATATTTTTCCATAGTGAGTAGAACTTAGCAGAAGTTATACCAAAACACTCCTGGCGATGAGTAGATCCCAAATATGTGGTTAGATTGTGTTAGTTTGCCCTATAGATTTTAAAATAAATACCCAAAGTTTTATAACCTTTGGATGGGCTTTTGATGGTGTTAAACCCCAACAAAGTTTTAATTGAAACCATAGAAATGTAGAGAATGAAAATCTGTATCCATTGATAGCAAAATCATGAATTTTGGATATCAATTGAAATTTTGGTGAACAATTGACTAATATGATTATTAAATAAAATTTAAATAAATTAGATAAATTATGACTTTGAAGCTTATTTCTTTATGTGTAATTCACATGTACAATATGTAATTATTATATTTATAATTATCGTTGCAGATTATTTTATAAATCATATGGAGGGTTTTTGAGCCACAAATTGGAAGCGAAAAAAGGTAAAATAGTGCATGTTTATTTAGTTTGAGCTACAATTAGCTAAAAAAATATTAGAGATATGAAGGAATTAAGTATAAACTTATTCCTTTTATTTTGAAGTTGGAAAGATTGTTAAATGGATAGATTTCACTGTTTGGAATCTTGAGAATAGGCTAAATTATTAAAAAAGCTTTGGAACAAGAAATTGAACTGTGAAATAAGAAACTGAGAATTTTGGGAGTTTTAGTTGAAGGTTTGGTATCTAAAACCTTATTATTCTTGGAGATAATTTATGTTATGCTATTTATTCTAGAATGGATGTGAATGGAATGTGATATCGAAGTTCAGGGGGTTGTAGAGATTCGAAGAATAATATCATAATTTTGAAATGATAGATAAAATAATTATAAGTGGATTATTGTGACGAGCGGAAGCAAGAGAAATCCATAAACCTCAGGTAGGTAGGATATCCTTGCTCATCAATACTATGCGAATTTGAGATTCAAAACATGATGATTGTTAGCTTAAGATATTTTGCATGTTGTGATTGTTAATTATTGATTATTGTAATGACTTGAACGATGAGCATAATGTCTAATTAATCACTTTCTGACATGTTTTATCGAATTCATGATTTATTCATTTTATCCATCACGTACTTGCTCATATTTGCCGAATGATGTTGTATGGACAACACTGTTTGTGGAATTAAATAAGATTAATAGTTTATTAAGAAGTCCACGTACCGATGCGATGGATTGTCGTAGGTGCACTGTAACCCTCCATACAATGTATCATGTGCACTAGTCTAGACACGTTGTAGATATTTCCACTTATTCAGCTCGATAGCTGAATTGTTTTTGGAAGCGATAATCACTGGATTGTGAACATTGGATTGCGTTACCCTTTCTTAGACAGTAATCTCGTGGTATAGTCTGGATTGTATACCTAGAGTACTCGCTTTTGGTATTGATAGCGCTAATACCTGGAGCAATTATGTCATGGTGTTAATGCTGGATTGAAATACCTAGAGAATCATGATAGTACATCTAGATTGTGTACTGGGAGTTATTGGATTACAGAAAATATCGAGAGAGGATTCTCTTTCGGTCATTATGACTATAACAAGATAATTTAATATTTGCAATGCTTAATGTCTGAAAGTGCTTGCAATGTTTTGAATGCTAGTTTGTATAATATTAATGATGTATGGTAAGGACCTATTGGGCTTTCGAGCTCACTTCCATTTTATTTTTCAAGTACTCACAGGAGTGTTCACTAACAAGCACAGGGATTGATGTTAAAGTCTCGTTTAGAGGTTATTACAGTTTTTTTTCTTTTGTCTTATTTTGATGTAAATACTTAAACAGGAATCGTGATCTTTTTGTATGTTATATATGTAGAACTTTTTAAATGTTTAAATGCACCTTTTTGCTTATTTTGTATAAATGAATTTTACAGTGGTTAACTGAATGTTTTTTGACTTTTACCTCTGCATTAGTATAATGTTTGAAGTTTTCGTATTTTCATGAACAAAAAACCAGTGATAATGAGTTGATTATGAAAATTCCATACATCAATGTTGGTCTACATTGCATATAAATTTTGTAAACTTTTAGAAGAAAGTGAAATAGGAAATGGAAAGTTGGCAACTCGATTTTGGGAAAGGATGACTCGATGATCATATACCGAGAAATGCGGACTTGAAATTGGGGTGTCACAAGAGGACTCCAAAGGACAGAAAGATATCAAGAGCCTAGAAGTAGTCTGAGACTACGAAGATGTACTCCCTAATGACTTACCCGAAATACCACCAACTAGAGGCATCGAGTTCAAGATTGAACTCCAACTTGGAACCAACCCCATAGCTATACCTCCATACCGTATGGCACCAATAGAACTAATCGAGTTGAAAGCTCAACTAGATGAGCTATGGGAGAAGGGACTCAGCAAACCAAGTGAATCACCTTACGGATCTCCAGTACTGTTCGTGAAAAAGAAGGATGGATCTATGAGACTCTATTTTAACTATCGAAAACTGAATTAGGTGATGGTAAAGAACAAATACCCTTTACCATGGATAGATGACCTATTTGATTAATTGAGAGAAACCACTCATTTCTCAAAAATTGATCTTAGGTCAGGGTATCATTAGTTGAGGATCTGTTAATCAGACATTCACAAGACTGCCTTTAGAACTTGATATGGACACTTTGAGTTTACAATATTGCCTTTCGGTTTAACTAATGCCCCAGCAGTATTCATGGATTTGATGGACTGAGTATTTAGGCAATACCTTGACCAATTTGTCGTGGTATTCATTGACGACATCCTAATATACTCCAAGTCAAGAGAGGAACACCTAAAACACCTAAAGATCGTGTTAGAAACAATCAGAAGACACCAATTGTGTGCCAAGTACAACAAATGTGAATTTTGGATGAAGGTGGTCAAATTTCTTAGTCATGTAGTATCAGCAAAAGTTATCTCTGTAAATCCTAAAAAGGTTGAAGTTGTCACCGATTGAAAACAACCTAAGACTGTGACCAAGATTCGAAGCTTCTTTAGCTTAGTTGGATACTACAGAAGATTCATTCAAAACTTTTCCAAATTAGCACAACCTATGACCAGACTAACCAAAAAAGAAGTTACGTTCGATTGGGATGAGATGTGTAAACAATCATTCCAAGAACTAAAGAGGTGATTGGCTTCAGCCCCTATCTTAGTCACTCCGACTCATGGCATCATGTATGTTGTGTACACAGATGCTTGACAAAACAGATTGGGTGCAATCTTAATGAGAGAAGGAAAGTTCATTGCCTATGCCTCACAACAACTAAAGACCCATGAATGAAACTACCCAACACATGACTTAGAACTATAATTATAGTGTTTGCCTTGAAAATATGGAGGCACTACCTGTATCGTGAGAGGTTCAACCTATTTTCAAATCACAAAAGTATGAAATACATCTATACTCAAAAGGAATTGAACCTTAGGTAGTGTCGGTGGATGGAATTCCTTAAAGACTATGATTTTCAACTCCATTACCATCCAAGAAAAGCCAATGTAGTGGCAGACACCCTCAATAGGAAATTCAGCAAACTGGAGGAGGAAAAGGGTTAGATGTACCAACTAATTAAAGACTTCAGGATGGGCATGACATTGAATGAAGAACGATCCTATCTATACAATATAACTTGTCAACTAGATCTTCTACATCAGATCAGGGAAGATCAAAGGTAAGACAAATGGCTCACAAGGTTGATTGACGGAATTCAACGAGGTAAGCATAATGACTTTAGAATGGATGTTGAAGGTACCTTAAAGCTAGGAAAAAGAATTTGTGTACTACAAAATGGATCGAGTAGGTAAACCATTCTAGACGAACCCCGTCAAACAAAGTACACGATGCATCCAGGAAGAGATAAGATCTATAAAACTCTCTGAAAAACCTATTGGTGGAGGCGTATGAAGAAAGATATAGCCAAGTATGTCTCTGAGTGCATAACCTATCAACAGGTAAAGGCAGAACATCGAAATTCCTCTAGACTGTTACAACCACTTCCGATCCCAGAATGGAAGTGGGATAACATCGCCATGGATTTTGTCAGTGGGTTATTCAGAAATCGGAAAGGGGAAGATACTATTTGGGTGATTGTGGATCGTCTCACTAAAGTGGCACATTTCTTGCCCATTAAATCCACAAATTAAGTTAGTAAACTAGGCAAACTCTATGTGAGAGAGATAGTATGCATGTATGGGGTACCTAAGATAATAGTGTTTGACCAAGAGCATCATTTTACCTCATAAATTTGGAAGATTCTACACAAGGAACTAGGCACCACACTCACCATGAGTAGGTTTTTCGCCCTTAGACGAACAACCAATCAGAAAGAGTTATCCAGACGCTGGAAGACATGCTGAGGTCTTGCGTCCTTGACTTCAAAGGGAACTGGAGTGAGTACCTGCACTTGGCAAAGTTTGCCTATGACAATAGTTATTAGGTAAGTATAGGGATGGCTTCGTACGAAGCCCTTTATGGGAGACCTTGCAGATCACCAACCTATTAGGCTGAACTTGAGGATCACATTCTTACTAGGCCAAATCTCGTGTAGGAGATGAAAAATTAGGTGAAACAAATTCAGAAGTGCCTGACCACTGCACCAAGTAGACAGAAAAGTTTCACTGATAGTAGAAGAAGACTTCTAGAGTTCCACTTAGGCGATAAAGTGTTTCTAAGGATCAGCCCTCAGAAGGGAATCAAATGATTTGGAATCGAAGGAAAACTAGCACCTAGATTCATTGGACCGTTCGAAATGCTCAGGAAGATTGGCGAATGCGCCTATGAGTTAGACCTTCCAAATCGAATGTCCCCAATCCACAACATATTTTACGTATCAATGCTGAGAAAATACGAACCAGATCCCTCCCACATAATCCGTTGGGAAGAAGTGGACATCCAAAATGATGCCACATATAAAGAAGCTGTGATTAGGATTCTTGATCGCAAGGTACAAAACCTAAGAACAAAAGATATTCCCTTAGTCAAAGTCCTCTAGAAACACCATGGAATGGAAGATGTTACTTGGGAATTAGAAAGTGAAATACAAAATAAGTACCCATAACTTTTCTCTAGAAACGCTTGATCAAATGACACTCAAGTAACCTAGTGATAGATTTCGAAGACAAAATATCTTTTAAGGGGGGTAAAATGTAATACCCCAATTATTTTGTATATATGTATGCAATTTAATTGGTATAGACACATGTATATATATTAATATATGCCTCTATATGTGACATTTATTAATTGGTGCAAATATATGTATTCGACATATTAACTTGAATTGATTAATGTATAAATATGTGATTAATTGATTAATAAATTAATTGGCGTAGACATATATATATATATGCATTAATATAACAACATGTATATATATTAATTAATTATGATTGATATACATAGGCATGTAGTAATATATTGGTATAAATATATATATATATATACACTTAGTATGTATATGTGCATAATATTCTTCATTATTATAATAGTCTTCAATATTAAAATATTTAATATAAGGAAATAATATTTTTGATATTATATTTAGTATAATATTTTTGAAACTTAAATATATATATATGTGTGTGTGTGTGTGTGTGTGTGTATGTGAAAATATATATATATATATATATAAGTAAACTTATTGAAATTATTAGGTACAAAAACATATGGTTAGATGTATTTAGAAAAAAAAATTACACATACACACATACACACGCACACACGCATATATACAAAAATTGGCGCATGGGCCCAAGGCCCATGCACCTACGCCAAAGGCGCGTTGGACCGTGCGCAGGCTTGCGCGCACCTGTGTGCGCTTAGATTAAAAAATTATATAAAAAAAGATATGAAAAACAGAAAAATACCGAAAAAAATACAAAAAAAGTTCGAAAAATCCCCAAAAAAATCCTAAACCTCTAGCCACCATGACCTAGTAAAAATGAAAGTTTTCCAATTTAGGAAGTCTGAAAAATGATGGAATTGACCGCTAGAGACTCTATATAACCCCCCCCCCCCCCTGCCCCCCTCTCTCCCCCTCATTTTATTCATCCCAACAAGAACAAGAATAATACTCCTTCTTGCTTTCTCTCTGCTTCCTTCTTTGCATCTTTGGTCCATTTTCTCTTAAAGCTGTTGGAAATAGCTTGCAAAGTAGTAGCAACGAAGTGCTACACAAATCTTGATAAAAAGATCTGAAAGGGATTTAGAAAGCAATCTCGAGGTGAAATGACTCTCATATTTTAATTTATTATTTTGATTCAAATAAGGCCAGCTTGTGTGGTTAACTTATTATCTTTTAAATGTTTTTTTTAATTTATGCATTTAAATTATTATATTATTCATGACTGAGAGAATATGCTCTGTAGTTGCATCTTATATGATCTTCTACATCAAAAATCGAAAGTCATCATTCTTGTTTTATTTTAAATGTTTATCTGTAATGTAATGTTATACCGTTGGAATGTTTAAATTATTTTTTTATAATTATTTCTTATGCTCTTACAATTAATAAAAGATTAAATAGAGATTTTAACCATGTATCGGTACGGGGTCAAATTTGCACCATGAACATTCCAAACAGGGGTTGTGAGGTAATAAAAGGTTCGGATTTGATCCTACCTCGTTCCAATGGGTCTGAGCTCAGCATAGTAGTTCTTTCCCTAGGAGTGGAATATTAGGGGGTATCCTTTCGGTCTTTAATGACAGCAAAAAATAATAAATTGATTGAATCATTTAATTTGTTGTAAGTGGCTGCTATGCATGCTTTATTTTGTCAAAATAATGAATTAAATATTTAGGATGATTCACTGGGCTTCATAGCTCACCCCTTATTTTTTTACATTTTGGGAAATTAAAGTAAACAAGCCATTGAGAGATCATTAAAAAAATTTTAATTCGAATTTATTGTAGGGCATGTGGGCCCAATTCATTTATTTACGTTTTGAAATTATTTTTCACTGTATTGAATAAATGTACAAGTACTAGGAATTTTTGAATAAATAAATAAAGGTTTCTATTTATTTATGATATTATGATTTATTTTGTACATAGACTAATGTGCACAGGATATCTCATGGATATGAAAAAGGAAACTAAATAAGGATAACATAACACAGGCCTGCCTCTCGGGCAAGCCAAAGTAAGATACCGTTGGATAACGTGGGCCCGGGCATAGGAGGCGGGGTTTTACAGACAAGGTGTTTCTAAGGATCAATCCTCAGAAGGGCATAAGGAGGTTTAGGTTCAACGAGAAGTCATCACCAAGATTTGTCAGATCCTTTGAAATACTTAGAAGAATTAGGGAATGTGCTTACGAGTTGGATTTACCTAACCAGATGACCACGGCTCATAATGTGTTCCACGTGTGTATGTTAAGAAAATATGAACCAAACCCCTCTCACATCATCCATTGGGAGGAAGTGAACGTTCAAGATGATGCCACATATAAAGAAGCAGCTGTTAGAATCCTTGACCACAAAGTGCAAAGCCTACAAACTAAGGATATCCCCTTAGTTAGTACTATGGAAGCATCATGGGGTGGAAGAAGCTACATGGGAACTGGAGAGCGAAATGAAAGCCAAATACCCACACCTATTCATTGGAAATTTTTTATTTTGTACAATTTTTTAGGACGAAATTTTTTTGAGGGTAGGTTGTAATACGTTATAATCTGGTACTGAATAAAATGAAATTATTTAATTACATTTGATTGAATTTGGGTGAGAAACGAAAACGAGTCCTTTTCAGGGATAACTTTAGGAAGTCCAAATCCCATTAGTGTATTTTTTGACTTTAGAATGACTTGAAATGACACAAGATGCGATGAACTGATCAACTAGACAACACATCCAAAAATCAGCTCAATTAGCCAAAATTTGGATTTCATTTGCTTAATACCCTTCAGTGTAGTCTAACTTATGAAAGTAAATGAAATGAGGGTCACCCTACCCAAATGATAGTTTGGAACTATGCATTATTTTATTATGAACACAAAAATATGTAATAAAGTCCTTAATTCTTGGTAAATAATGAGATTTGAATTTTTATTAAATTCATGGCCACCCCTAAACATGTGCAAACCACATGGGTGGAACACCATGATCATGTACATCCTCACCCTACCCAACCTCAATGGGACGTTTCCCTTATTTGGAATCATGTAGAATGATCCCATGTGCCATGAAAATGATAAAGTATGCCACACCTATGAGAAACCATGAAAAATGATCTCATGTGCACCATAATTTGATCATGTGCACCATGCCCTATTATGCAAAATCAGTCCATGTGTGTTTGTGTGTGCACACATGTGAGCAACCCTAATTTAGAAGTGTCTAAATGGTGAACCATGAAACCCTAGCTGTCACACACAAAGAAGAAACCAAAAACCAAGAATAAGAAAGTTTCTAAAACCAAAATACTCCAATCTTGTCGCTATGTTAAGAGATTACCATCATATCCTTAACAAAACCCTTATCGTCCTCTATGTGTGTGTTATGAGCAACAACCCTAGCCATCATATTTGAGGAAACCCTAATTAAAGATGTCAAATTGTGGCCCCCCTTGTGCTCTTGAAAATCTATATAAACCCCCCTTCTGCACACTTATTCTTCATCCCAGAGCAAAGAGTTGACACTTCCCTCTTAACTTATTCTAGCCTTCTTCTTGGCAACCTTTGTGCTCTTGAGTTATCTTGAGGTATTCTTAAGTGTTTGAGTGTTTGATTGAGTGCTCATGAGTAGTTTTGAAGTGCTAGAAGTGTTGAAGAAAGAAACCTCTGCCAAATGTCCATCAAATTTGCAATTAAGATGAAAGTTATTTCTAAAACCTCCTCTTTTTTTCTTTAGATTAATACCATGTTCATTGCAGGTTTAGCTTTTAGAAATCATTCATGTTTCAATTTGAGAAATTTAATCACGATTTTAGTTTTAGTTTAGTACATGAGCATGATTTAAGCATTCATTGATCCATGCCATGTCTAGTACCATGTTTAAGTCTATTTCAATATATGATGCATGTTTTTGGATGATTCATGCTTTCATTTTTAGATTGTTTATATTCTAAAATTTATTTCTCTTAGTCTATGATTCTTGAATATGAGATGATGATGATGTTCAATAATCATGTACCATCATAATGAACATATGGGTCATTATGGATTTTTTTTCATGTAATTAGTTCGCATGGTGTAAAGACTAAAATACTTAGTTGGTGGGTAAGAGGCCTTAAGTCTAAAAGTCCAGTGAAATTAGCTAAGAAATGCCTTTTTCACTCTAAGGTGGTATTTGTTAAGAACATTAAGGGCCTTGAAAACCCTTTTGGTTTAAGTCACAACTATATACAAAATTGTGCTTGAAATGCCTAACGTATGTAAGTGTATAAATTATGGATGTGTTTTTAGTCTAAATTAGAAAATTGGTTATTTGAAAAGGATCCACTGGGCTATGTCCTCACCCTTCCTCTGTTATTTTTAAGGAAATTGAACACGCATGAAGACATTGAAAACAATAATAGTCTCTTTATTTTTAGAAAGTTTCTATATTTGAATGTAAAGGCATGTAGCCGAAGTTTTGAATATTCTACTATAATAGTTTTATTTTAAGATTGAGTTATGTACTCCACTTGATTTAAATTAATAAAGTTTATGAATTTATTTTATCTCTTATATTATTGTCTTATTTTTTTATTCCTAAAATTGAGTTAAATACTCTTGAATTGCATTAAGGCATAAGATAATTGAAATAGAATGTCAAGTGTGAGTCACTTGTAATGTAATATCGGCCCAACCTACCTATATTGTTAAAGCCACTATCAAAATAGTAGTTATGTCCAAATGAAGAAAGAATACAAGGTATTACAGGTTATTACAATGAACAATCATTCCATGAACTGAAGAAAAGATTGACTATGACCCCTGTCATAGTCACTCCAACCCATGGTGTTACTTATATCCTTTATACTGATGCTCACTGAGTGGACTAGGAGCAGTCTTGATGCAAGAGAAGCAAGTAGTAGCTTATGTTTCACAACAACTGAAGGTCCATGAGAAGAATTACTCTACTCATGACCTAGAGTTAGCAGCCTATGCATTTGCCCTAAAGATTTGAAGACACTACCTCTATGATGAGAAATTTGATCTATTTTCATATCATAAGAACTTAAAGTACATCTACACCCAAAAAGAATTAAACCTCAAGCAACGAAGATGGATGGAATTCCTTAAGGACTATGATTTTTGGGGAAGGCCAATGTGGTGGTCGATGCCTTGAGTAGAAAGCTCAACAAAGAGGAGGAAGAAAAGGGTCAAATATACCAAATCATTGAAGACTTTAGGTTGGGTGTAACCTTGAATGACAAACAAGCCTACTTCTATTGCATGTTTTACCAACTAGATCTACTACATCAGATCAAGGAAGAACAGAGACAAGACAAGTGGCTTGTAGGCATAATCGAAGGAGTTACACAGGGAAAACATACTGACTTCAAGTTAGATGTTGAGAGTACCCTAAGGCTTAGGGAAAGGATCTGCGTACCTCAGTATCGGTAGAGTAAGCAGACTATACTTGATGAGGCTCATCAGACTAAGTATACAATGCATCCAAGTAGAGATAACATGTACCAAAACCTCAAAAGGACTTACTGGTGGAGAAGAATGAAGAGGGAAATGGCTAACCATATCTCTAAGTGCTTAACTTGTGAAGAAGTAAAAGCAGAACATCGAAAACCTTTTAGAATGTTACAACCACTCCCTATCCCTGAATGGAAGTAGGATAACATTGCCATAGACTTCGTTAGTGGTTTACCCAGGAACCACAAAAGAGAAGACACCGTTTGGGCAATTATGCATCGTCTCACTAAAGTAGCTCATTTTCTGCCAATTTGATCCACAGACCAAGTTAGTAAGCTGGAAGAACTGTATGTGAAAGAAATAATAAGACTTCATGGTGTGCATAAGATGATTGTATCTGTTAGAGACTCTCACTTCACCTCTTGGCAGAATTTATAGAAGGAGTTGGGCACTAAACTCACCATGAGCACTACTTTTCACCCTTAGATAGATGAGCAATCTGAGAAAGTTATCTAAACCTTAGAGAACATGCTAAGGTCTTGTGTCCTAGACTTTAAGGGAAACTAGAGCAAGTACCTATACTTGGTAAAGTTTGCCCATAACAATAGTTATCAAGCAAGTATTAAAATGGCTCAATTTGAGGCTCTTTATGGAAGACCCTAAAGATCACCAAGCTGTTGAGCTAAACTTGAAAACTAGGTATTGGCTGGGCCAGACTTGGTGGAAGAAATAAACAACCAAGTCAAACTGATCTAGAAGACATTGATTACAGCTCAGAGCCATCAAAAGAGTTATGCTGACAAAAGAAGAAGACCACTAGAGTTTCAAGTAGGGGACAAAGTGTTTCTAAGAATTAGTCCTAAAAAGGGCATCAAGTGGTTCGGGTTCAAATGAAAGTTATCACCAAGATTTGTTGGACCCTTTGAAATACTTAGAAGAATCGGAAAATGTGCTTATGAGTTGGATTTACCTAACTAGAAAACCTCAGCTCATATTGTGTTCCATGTACTTATGCTGAGAAAATATGAACCAGACTCCTCTCACATCATTGACTGGGAGGAAGTGAACATTTAGGATGATGCTACATACGAAGAAGCAGCTGTTAGAATCATTGACCACAAAGTGCAAAGCCTGAGAACTAAGGACATTCCCTTAGTTAAAGTACTATGAAAACATCATGGGATACAAGAAGCTACATGGAAACCGAAGAGTGAAACGAAAGCCAAATATCCACACCTGTTCACTAAGAATTTTTTATTCTGTACAAATTTTGAAGATCAAATTTTTTTTTTAAGGAGGATAGGTTGTAATACCCTATAATCTTATACTAAATAGAATGAAACAATTCAATTTCATTTGATTGAATTTGGGTCGGAAATGAAAACGGGTCCATTTCAGGGATAAATTTAGCATGTCCAAAACTCCATTTTAATGAATCTTAAGACCTTAGAACGACCTAAAATAACATGAGATATCATGAACTAATCAACTAAACAACATATCCAAAAATCAGTTCAATTGGCCAAAAATTAGGGTTTCATTTGCCTATACCCTTCAGTGGAGTCTAAATTATGAAAATAAATGAAATGAAGATCACCCTAGCCAAATAATAGTTTGAAAATGTGCATTATTTTAATATAAATACAAAAATATATGTTAAAGGCCTTGATTCTTAATAAATGATGAGATATGAATTTTTCTTAAATTCATGTGGACCCATAAATGCATGGCCACCCCTAAACATGTGCAAACCACATGGGTGCAACATCATGATCATGTACACCCTCACCCTACCCAAGCTCAATGGGACCTTTCCCTTATTTGAAATCATGTAGAATGATCCCATGTCTCATGCAAATGATCAAGCATACCACACTGTGAAACTTCTCACTTAGTTTGAGAAACCATGAAGAATGATCTCATGTACACCACACTTTGATTGATCATGTACACCCATGCCTTATCATGCAAAACCATCCCATGCATGTCTGTGTGTGCACACATGTGAGCAACCCTAATTAGAAGTATCTAAATAATGAGCCATGCTCACACACCAAACCCTAGCTATAACGCACAAAGGGGAAACCGAAATTCACAAATAAGAAAGTTTCCTAAACCTAAATATACAGTAAACTTGGCGCCACATAAAGGAAAGACCATCATAACCTCTATGTAAAAACCCTAGTCATCCTCTATGTGTGTTATGGGCAAAAACCTAGCAGTCACATGTGAGGAAATCCTAATCAAAGATGCCAAAACCTTCCCCCTATGCCCTCTTGAAAAATTTATATAAACCCCCTTATGCACACTTATTCTTGATCCCAAAGCAAAGAGTTGACACTTCCCTCCTAACTTGTTCTAGCCTTCTTCTTGGAAACTCTTTTGTTTTTGAGTGATCTTGAAGTATTTTTGAGTGTTTAGGTATTTGATTGAGTGTTTTTGAGTTATCTTTGAAGTGCTAGAAGTGTTGAAGAAAGGAATCTTTGTTGAAATTTTGAGAAAAAGCTTCATAGGATTTCCTACACTTTTATTTTGCTAGTTTGAGTTTCTAGCATGTTCATGCATCTTTTATTTTCAGTTTTCAACATGTTTGATCATTATTTAAATTTTAATTATCATGTATGCATGTTTTAAGTATTCATGATACCATGCCATGCCTAGTTTCCATGTTTTGGTTTGATTTGAATTATGAAGCATGCTACGTATTGTTTTCATGCTTTTTGAATATTTTATTCCTAATTTTACTATTTAGATTTTTTATTCAAGAATATGTGAGAATTAAGTTTAATACTTTGAAGTTTATGAACCACATACTGTCATAGTAATCTAAGTGATGCTATGGTTGTTCTTTACATATACTTAGTGTATATGGGGCTCATCACTGAGTGTGGATAGGTATAACCCAAAGTACTTGGAAGGTAGACATGAGATCCTTATTCCAATGAAATATGACAAGATCAATTGTTGTTTCATCCAAGAGTGGGGTGCTTTGATAAAAACATTAAGAGATTAGAACCTCTTTCAGTCTTAATGTCAACAATGGCCAAAAATGTTGTTTGAATGGCTTAATTGTTTATAAGTGTTTGAATTTGGATATACTTTTGATTTGAATTAGTAACTTGGCTATTTATGGAATGATCCACTAGATTATATGTTCATTCCTTCCCCTCTTATTTTTCTAGAAATTGAATCATGAAGACTATTGAATATTTGATATGGTCATTTAAATTTGGAAACTCATACATAAGGGCATGTTGCCCAAATTTTGGTTATTTAAATTTAGACTTCTGCTGAATTTTGTCTCTATTTTGAGTTATATACTCTTTCTTTAATTATCTTAAATATTTAAGATTCAAGGCATGTACTTCTTTATGTTATTGAATAAATAAAGATTGGAATATTTATTTTATTCCCTTGTAATAGATTTATTAAATTAAAAATTAAATTGTTTGGGTTGTGTGTTCATCCTGAATTAATAACACTTGGGATAATTGAAATAAAATGTGAAGCAAGTTGTGTACTTGTAAATTGTAACCGGACCTTAGCCCACCTTGTGGTTAAGTCCAATTGAAAATCTCGAGGGTTGAGGTATTACAAATGTACGAAGAAGTAGGCGAATCAGAACAAAACACAAAAATTCTCAAATGACCAACTCACTGGTTACCACAATAATGATATTCACTATTGCACTAATGTGTTCCTGTCCAAAAAAACCCAATAAAAACACTATGTTCTAGTTGTCGCAGTAATACCTTCTCACTACCGCTATAATACAAATAAAACATGCACAAAAAGATTATGTAAAGTTTCCAAAATGACTATGAGAAGTTTTTAACACATGGGCAACTTCTTAAAACATCACTTTAATATTTGTGCATAAGAAACAAGTAAATAGTAAGGAAAAGTGTGTAGGAAAGATTGCTACTAAGGAAATACCCCAAAAACTTCCTAAACTCACCTTAATTGAGCTCTATATAAGCCCGGCGTGAGCACCCCATTCTCCTCACTCAAGCAAATGTGAATCACTTCTCTTCTTGCTCTTCTAGCCTCCTTCTTGGCACTCTTTCATTCCCTAGCCATTCCACACAACAATTACAGTTGTAGGAAGGAGGAAAACATTGAATTCTGCATCACAATGGCAAAAACACACTGGTTGGCATTTTTTTGGAGAAACTAGCAAATTCAACAAATTAAAAGAAGGTATAATAATCCTATCTAAGTCTCAAATGCATGATTCATGATCCAGAGTTCAAATGTAATACCCCAAAATTTTGTCAAATAATTAAAGATAAATAAGTTTGAGGAAAATAAATAAAATATGTCAAATAGATTAATTTCAAAGATTTTAAGAAATTTTGGGTGCAA
>JAJIYU010004768.1:0-23603 GCA_030144865.1 Tinospora cordifolia
TTTAATATTTTTTTAATTACTAGACATATTAGATCACAACCCATACATTCGTTACAAGTGTTCGAAACCAACTTTGAAATGTCACAAGAAAGATGTAAAACGATGACGCAAGAAGCTATAACATGACAATTTAGATTGGAAATACATAAATAAATAATATTTTATAAAACTATAGAATCTTATAGAATTCAATAGTATTTTTCTCTATTATATAAGGTTACTTACATAAGTTTACTTTCTCAAAAAATGCTAAGGTGACATGTGAAGGTTCATTTGAAATGTATATCATTAATTATTATATACTATTATATACATTATTATATAGCATTAGATTGCCTCAAATTGTGTATATCATCAATATATAATTCAAGGTAACTCCTTAGTCTTATATGTAGCTTATTACCTATATATTTGTAATTTAAATTGATTTTTTCTTTAATTTATTCATATAGCTTTTATTTAATTATAAATTAAATGAGCCCATAATTTGAGATAAATATTACATTTTTTTATTTAATATTCAAAATAGTGTTCAAAATATTGCAAATTCATATAAAAAAGAATAATGAGCATTGGGCTTACTACCACTATATAATTATTTTTAATGGTATGGTTAATTAATTAAATTTATTTGAAAAATATGCAGGTTATCTTAATGACCCGGAGGCCACAGCAAGGACCATAGACAAAGATGGGTGGCTTCACACTGGTGACATAGGGTACATCGATGACAACGATGAAATATTCATCGTTGATCGATTAAAGGAGCTGATCAAATACAAAGGGTTTCAGGTGGCCCCAGCAGAGCTCGAGGCACTACTGATCAACCATCCCAACATCTCCGATGCTGCCGTAGTACCGTAAGTGTTGCACACTAGATCATTGCTCGGGATTATTGAATGGGATTTTTGTAGTTATATCAAAGAAAGTGACCATTGACCAAGAAGATTAAGTATGCTTTTTTTACAATATTGTACTTTCAGAATGAAGGATGAAGCTGCAGGAGAGGTCCCGGTGGCTTTTGTGGTCCGATCCAACGGCTCACAGATTGGAGAAGACGAGATCAAGAAGTACATCTCTCAACAGGTAAAGAACATTTTTCCCATAAAAGGTTATGCTTTTAAAACTTTTCATTTATGTCCTAAGTATTTTAAATAAAAAAGTAATGGGTACTTTTTTTTTTTTATTTAGCGTTATTTGCTGAATAATATTTAAAATGAGAGTTAACTAGTTTTACCCAATTTAAAATTATATTAAAAAAATATAACTATTTAGCATTATTTTTCAAAATTTTGAATTTTAATGGTATTAAAGCTTATTTTAATTTATATGTTTCAACTTCTAACTTGAGAATATATTGTAAGTTTGTCAACTATGTGAATTTCAAATGGGCATAGATTAATGTTGGGATGTGAATACAGGTGGTGTTTTACAAGAGGTTAAATAGGGTGTTCTTCGTCGATGCAATTCCGAAGGCTCCATCCGGCAAGATATTGAGGAAGGACTTAAAAGCTAAGTTGGCGGCAGGGTTTCCAAATTAGTGAGAGACATGCTATGTAACTTTTATATATGTGTGTGTGTGCACGCCTCAACTTTATATTTGAGTAACTAAAATCCCAAAAGAAAAAAAGCCAAAGCAAAGCAAATGATCTGTATTAAATTTGTTAAAAATTTGTGCAAATAGAAGAGACATTTGAGCTGTTTTTTTATTTCTTTTTTTTTTCCTTTTTTTTTTTTTGTCCAAAATTAGGGTTTGCTGTTTGATAGTGCATTTGTTAGGCCCAATAATGAGGCATGTCACCTGTCATGTAAATGTTTATGGGTTTAATGAAGTTTGGGCTTACAGATGAACCCAAAAACTCACAGATATATATAATATTTGTCAGATCCCAAAAATGAAATTTTATCGCATCCAAAGATGGAATCATTTTCTTTGTTAGATAAGTATGCTTTTATTATCTTTTTTATTCAAATTTTTTTATTGAAAATAAATAGTAATAATAATAATAATAAAGATAAGCATAAAGTTTAGCTGAAAGGCTCAAGTTTGTAATCAAGCATAAAACGATTAATAATTCTCGAGGCAAATTATATATCAAAAACTAATCCTAAGAAAATAAATAAATAAATAATAATAAGGTTTACGCCATCAAGGCTTGAAATGAAGATCAATCACAGTAAAAAGGAGGCTACCCGCTTTTATCTCATTGAATATTATTTTTGGAGATTAATCCGCGTGTAATTATGCAAAAGTAGCTTGAATACACTATATTACTTTAAAAAAAAAAAAAAGAAATAAAAACTTCAATTTGTTTTAGAAAAATGATTTTAAAACAACTTATTTGTACAAAATGTAAGAAGAAAGTTATCGCGGTTGCTTGTACTACAAAAGATGTCTCCATTGTTAAGAACTTTATCAGATTTACTAAGAGTAGAACTGCAGAACATCAACTTGACGAAACCTATTAGAGATAATAAATATATAATTGTGGTTGGGTAGTAAATTTGCAAGTTAGGTGTAGGTTAGTTAGCTTATGTACTTGTATTTATATTTTTCTCTATTCAAATGATGAAAAACACACTCTTGTTTTCTTTATTTATGGTTTAAATTCCGAAGTGGTATCAAAGCATTCTGGGAGTTTCACCTAGCCATAGAATTTGGCAACTATGGCTCTTTGTTCCATGGTGTTTTATACTTCAATTGTTTAAGTGACAGATCAATTAAATAAAATGATATAAATGAAGCTTGATGATAACATTTTTTTTTTTGTTATGGAAATAATAGATCAATGCTGCAATAAATAAATCATACTTGAAGGATACATTTTTGGATCTGAGATCAATCCACCTGAGGTTATGCAATCTGATTCTAATAAGATATGGTTCATAATCCTGCTTGTCTTGCTCGTCAATGACAAAATCAACTCATAGTTCTTGGCTACTTTCATTTATAAGTAGTCCAAGTTATCTTCCTCAACTTGTTGGATTGTTAGCGGATCAAATCTTTTCAACTCAAACAAGTGCAAAAGTGATGCAATAGAAATTGCAACTTCAAACTCGGAAGAAAGGCTTCATGTTCCCCTTTTTGTAATCAAGGCAAAGTCAATTAATTTTCATTTATCCATGGACATTTAAGTTTGGGGTATGAATTTTTATTGTCAGGATTACCTCTTAAGAAGTCTCTTTCACAACCTCTTCTTTGCTGCTTGTATTACATATGAAATATTATTATATGTTATATGATATAAATAAGATATTATAATATATTATATAATATCTATTCCATATCTTATATTTATATTTCCTTTTATATATTTAAGAATTTATCTATTTATACCCATTGTAAGTTTTATTGTAATCAATTCAATCAATAATATTTTATTCTTTCTTTATGGTATCAGAGGGAATTTAGTATTTTGGGATAATTTTAGTTTTCTGGCCAATGGTTGGTTGAAACTGTCTCTGTTCTATTCTGTTGCATCTTTTTTGAAATTGTATCAGTTCTTTTCTTTTGTTCTTTTTTGTAAATCACACCTTTGCCACTGCTTCTTTTTCTTTCATCTTTTGATGTTTTTGTTGTTACCATAGCCCAGTCGTCATTGTAGAAAACCACCACCCAAACCTTTGTTTTCGCCCTTGTTGAAGCTTCACCATGTCATTGAGTGCGGGCTTCTTCGAGTTGGAACTCTACTACAACCTCCCTAGTGTTCTCATTGTCACTGCCATTGATGGTCAATTTGGTCTCTATTTTGCTGGTCGATCCGCCTCTTCTTGACCAGCGTTGGATCCGTGTTCATTTTGGCTCACTCAACAGACTCCAAAAACTAATTCGCCCCTACACATCAAATCTACTCCTTCTATGTATCAAATATGTTATGTGTGCCTTGTTTTGTTCTAAAGCATCAGATTTGTGTTATTTCCTCCTTGTTCACCCCTGTGTCTACTATTGCCTGCATGTCAATCCAATCCTCTTCTTCTTCGCCATTGCTTTGTGTGTTGTTTGCCTTGTTGCCGTTGGTATGGAACCCTAGTGTTTCTTCTTTTCGACTTCCCTTCTCAATTTGTAGATCTCTTCTATTTCAAATTGAAGAAGAAGAGGAAAGCAAACCAGATTATTTCCAATTATCTACCACCAAGGCTGTCGTTTCCTTTAGGGATTTCATAATGACAAAGGAAAGCATTTGAGTCGATCGTTGCCTCTGCATTCCATTACTCTTGAGCTGGATCTAAAACCAAGAGTCCATGGTCACTGAACACCAAAACTTAAGTGAACACCGAGACCATGGTGCTTTCCTGACCCCTGGACGATTTTTCGTGCAAAGCTTGTTCCCTGGTTGCAACTGCAGATCTCATAGGCGCCGAGAATACCTTATGGTCGTGGGTTTGTTACCACCCTATTGTTTGCTCTCGCACATGCTGGTGGTCGTTGACATCACAACTGCTTGCGACTCATCTACTTGTTGTTTATTACTGATCTACTATGTTCTGCTACCCACAATCGCCACCTGTTGCTCGAGATTCCGCTCGCCATTTGATGTTATAATATTATAATATTAATATTATATATATACATACATACGTACACGTATATATATATGTTGTGTCACAGTGTCTTCTGTGTTACATTTTTTCTTGAGGTTCCTGTGTTATTGTTCATGTTTGTTGTGTCACGTTATCTTCCATGTTGCATTTTCTTTTGCGCTAATATTACACTTGCTAAACCACGATATCTCTTATGTTGGATTTGTTTTTTGTGGTTTGCATATTGTTCACGTTTGCTATATCACAGTATCTCCTGTATTGCATCTTTTCTTATGTGTTAATTATTGCATTTGTTATGTCACGATATTTCTCGTATTATATCTTTTTTGTGCGCTAACCATTGTGTTTGGTATGCTACGGTATCTCCTCAATTACGTTTTTTTTTTTTTTTTTTTTTGGCGCTAACTACTACGCCTGCATTTCGTTAACAAACTCAAGATGATTTCTTCTATCACCTTGAGTTTGAGGGTGAATGTTAATATATTATATATAAAATATTATACTATTTTCTATGATATAAATAACATATTATAATATACTATATAATATATATTCCATATCTTATATTTATATTTCCTTTTATAAATAAAAGAATTTATCTAACCTTGAAAATTTGACCCGCCTTTAGAAGGAAAACTCTTCTCACACAAATTGGTCTTGGCTCATTGTGTTTTGCTATTCCTGAAATAACAAACGTTAAGAGCAACTCAGGTCTTCCTAAACATATAAAAGGGTTTGTGTATATATGGGCATAGGCAGTCACTTCTATATGGGGTGAAAGTTAAATTCTTGGCAAGCATAATCTCCTCATCATGTAGGAGTTGTATTCAAAAAATAGCATATAATTAATTTTGAGACACTATCATATCAAAGGAGGACAAATTTTCACAACCAAGTGCAAAACAAATGATCAAAAATTGAAGAACTACAAGGTTAACAACAGAAGATTCCTACTTTCAAAAGTAACATGCAAGGAAAATGCTTTCTTTGGAAAATGCATCTTCTTCCATTTTAAGTAATTATTTCAAATTTTATTTCACTTTTCTGAGAATTAGAAGTTAAAGAAAATTTATGATTTTGTGTTAATATTATTTGGGATATCCATCATCATATTTATCTAATAAAGTGATCAATGGGAAATTAATTTATTACTAAAAGGAATAATATAATTCTTCCTAACCTAATCAGAACAAATTGTATGAGACAGTCACTTGATAATTAATGAACTTCAACATTCATATTCTTCAAAGTCACAAGTTTTGGAGGCACACAGATTTAAAGGTAAGATGTACAACAGCTTATGTACATATTGATGCATATCAAAAACTAGTTTGATATAGAAGTAATAATATTCCCCTAGACAGAATATTCATTTGATGCCTCAAATTTTCAAGATTTAGTAAAGACATTTTTTCCCTACAAAGAACATGGTTTATTTTGATGCATTCATCAATGCTATTAATAAACAAACTGACATTGATAGCTGAAATTAAGTCATTAATGATGCCAATGTCACACAACTTAATCAAACTACTAAATGCTCAGAAAACAGAATGCTTACAACAGGGAGTGGATATGAGAAAAATTGAAGACCCTTCTGGTGGCAAATTTCATAGGATGCTCTTAGCACATTGTCCAAAGGGTGAGTTGTTTCCTCAGATTTTGCAGCAAGGAATAAAGCTGTGGTGGCAATCAAATGCATGAATAGCTATGATCAAATTGTAAATAATTAAAAATATATAAGAGCACCAATTCTCTAACAAAAAATGCTATAGAAGCAGAATATTGAACATTGGCTGATGCAACCTCTGAGTTAGGATGAATTTGTTGGTTGCTATATGACATGGGAGATACTCTCTATTGAAATAACATGAGCAACTTCAATCACTCATGTGACACTTTTGTAAAAAACCGAACAAAACTAACTGAAAAATAAAAGAAGAGATAAGAAGAAAAAGATGACAAAAAACAAAGATTTGTAAGTTACAACCCAGAAATGTTCTCTGTTTCTTTTATCCTTCTTTTAATTTTCAGTTAGTTTTGTTCTATTTTTATGAAAGTGTCACATGGCATCAGAGCAATCCAGGTTCTGATATATCAAGATGTCATCATCAAACGCAACTAGTAGTTCCTCAAGTTCTTTAGCAACTGTTTCAGATGTTGTAGCCATGGCTAAAGCCTTGAATTTCAATTTACCAATCAAGCTTAATGGTACCAATTATCCATACTGGAAAATGCAGACTAGATCTGCTATAAGAGCTCTTGGTTTTGATTTTTTAATTTCAAGACCAGTTAAATCTTCAGATCATCAGATAGTTGAAGAAACTGAAGAATTAGAAATAGAGCAATGCATAGATCAATTATTGATGTGCTGGTTGTTCTCAACGATAGGAGAAAATGTTATCTGAAAGATAACTGAATGTGTTAATTCCTTTGAGATCTGGAACACACCCAAGCGACTGTTTGCTTAATCTTCCATGGCACGTGCTCTGCAACTCAAGCAACAACTGAGTTCTCTGAAAAAAGGATCTTCAATCACTTATCAGATAAAAAACATAGGTGCAGAGCTGAAATCAATTGGTCAGATTATTACTAATCCTGACCTGATTCAAAGTGTATTGAATGGACTTGGCCACGAATTGGACCCAGTTGTTGTATAATCTCTTCTCAACAAAACTCAATGTCCTTGCAAGATGCACAGTATCTGCTAATGATTCATGAACAACAGATTGCTCAGTTGAATACACAGCTCATGTTGATGTTATGAACGCTTCCGCAAATTTTGCCTCCTTTGAAAATAAGAATTTCTCTACTAAAGGCAGTTCTCAACAGCAAGGACAAAACAGAGGTAATCAAAGTAACAGAGGTCATGGACGTGGAGGTTGAAGTAGTGGTGGTAGAGGACAAAGAGTCTTTTGCCAAGTTTGTTTTAAGCCAGACCATATGGCATTGCAATGTTATCCTCGGTTTGATCAGTCCTATCAAGCCTCTCAGTTCAAGAAACCTTACAACACTGTTGTATCTGTTACACAACCATCTACTTTTACTCCAAGTGCCAATATTCAACAGACATCAAATATGTTCACCTCACTAGAAACTGTTGTAGATCCTTCTTGGTATATGGATACAGGAGCTACTAGTCATATGATAGTTGATGACTCAACACTTGCAAAAAAATCAGAATACAAAGGGAAGCATATGGTAATAGTACGTAATGGTGATCAACTGCATATTTCTAATACTGGTTCAATTTTCTTGCCTGCTCAATACAATTTTGCACATCCTGTGAATCAAAAACATGTTTTACATGTTCCTTCTTTAACCAAAAATCTGTTGAGTATCTCTAAGCTTACAAATGATGCAAAATCCTTTGTTGAATTTCACGATAACTGTTTTGTTGTTAAGGACAAGCGTACAAAGAAGATTCTGCTTCAAGGACCACTTAGGAATGGCTTATATCAATTCAATACTTCTTGTTCGCCTACTGCATCTCACCTATCTTCACATAATAGAAAGTTATCTTGTTTTCAAGCTTCTTGTGATAATTCTTCATGTTCCTCTTCAAATAAGTGTAGCTCACATGTGGTTCCTATTTCATAAAATATTCCTCAGGTTTGGCATGCCAAACTTGGCCACCCTTCTTCCATTGTACTTCAAAAAATATTAAATAAAATTCCAGGTTCTCTTTCCAATTTTTCCATTCATTTTTGTGATTCTTGAAAATTGGAAAGGCACATCAATTAGCATTCACTAGATGTCGCATCGCTGCTACTAAACCTCTTGAGCTTGTTTATTATGATATTTGGGGTCCACTCCAGTAGTTTCTTGTAATGGAGTTTGTTACTATGTCATTTTTGTTGATGCTTTTACTCGTTTTGTCTGGTTTTATCCTGTCAAGTTAAAGTCCAATGTATATTTTGTCTTTGTGTTGTTTCATAAGCATGTTGAACGTCAGTTTAACAAGCAATTGAAAGTGTTTTAATCTGATATGGGAGCGGAATATAAACCAATTGCTATCTACTATGAGTCCCTAGGTATTAAACATCGGTATTCTTGTCCTTACACACATCAACAAAATGGTGTTCCTGAAAGGAAGCATAGATCAATTGTTGAATCGGGCCTCACTTTGTTAACCCATGCTTCAATGCCTTTAACCTTTTGGGAAGAAGCTTTTCACACATCTGTCGACTTGTTAAATTGCTTGCCTTCCTCTGTTCTACAATTTCAGTCACCTTATGAAAAACTTTTTCATAAGATACATTCCTACACTTATCTAAAAACTTTTGGTTGTTCTTGTTTTCCTCTTCTAACATACTACTCAACTCACAAATTTAATTCACTCAACAAAATGTTTATTTCTTGGTTATAGTCCCCACCACCATGGATATAAATGTCTTCATTCTTAAAAAAATTTTATATCACGACATGTTACTTTCAATGAGCTTGAGTTTCCATATAAATCTCTTTTTCCTTCTTCTCCTGCTATAATTTCTTCTTCCCATGTTTCTTTTCCCTCGACTATTTCCAAGCCATTCAAGCTGTGTATGCTCTCTAATGATTCTGGTTTATCTCATTCATCTATTCCTTTTCATTAACCAACTACCATACTAAACTACCATACTTTCTATTTTATTAGCTATGAAAATTCTGCTAATTTAATGAGTAAAAGGTTCTTTTTCTTTTTTTGGAATTCTCAGCGGCATCATCAAAGCAAATCTAAACTAACATACCTTCTATTTTATTAGTTATTAAAATTGTGCTAATTTAATGAGATCAGATGGACATAGGCCCATCGTGCAAGGTTTAGTGGAGTAAATTTCTCTACAGCATAATAGTCGCCTCCAGCTTAGGTTCTTCAGTTTTCTCACCTGAGCAGCATAGCCAAAGGAAAGGAATACCTGCATATGAAACTTTGCTAGCATAAAAATTTTTGAAAAAGTATAATAAATTCAAAGCAACTGTAAATGACAGCAACTATGGAAATGGAGACAAAGTTCTCGGTGTTTATAAAAAAGCACAATTTCACAAAAGTAAATCTACCAACTCTCCAGGTCTGGAAATATACTATTGGCTTCAAAACAATCTTTCTATTGGTTGCCTCACTCTCTAGCAGAGAAACCCTTTCTCTCTGCAAGAAAATAAACTTTTGGCACCATTTGGTCTATGATTGAGTAACAATTTTCTATATTAAAAAACCAAAAAAAAAAAAAAAGAAGGAAACTATAAGTGTTAACAAGTACCTGATCGTGGCCTAGTTTTAGAAGGTTCGTCCCAAAATTTATGTCAATACTACCAAATCAAACTAATTAACAAGTTCTAATTAGGTCTCAGTTCAATAAACTAGAGATTTTCTTATTCAAATCAACTGCTCCTAAGTTGCAGAAGCCCACAATTTTTTGGGAAATACACAAATTGAGCACCAAAAACACAAAGCAAACTCATCGAACCAATTTTGATGACTAGACCAACAAATTCAATCAACAAAAACAATCTTAATTGTTCAATGCAAACACACATTAACATCTGGAAATCACTTCTTTCAGTACCGATACACTGTTATCTCCCTGGAGGCTCTGCGAATACAGAGTTTTTCACGAGGGAAGCTTCTTGATATCGGAAACGAAGCGTTCCAAACGCGAGAACTCGAAACCTTTCTTGATTCTCCGCAAAAGCCACTTGCAGAGCTCGCCACTGGGAGTTTAATGGCGTTCGAAACTCTCAAGAGAGGCTCCGAGCTCCATGGATGAATGAACAGAGATAGATAGAAGAAGAAAACCCTAACTAATCTCCCGGCACTGCTCTCAAATCTAATGCGAGAGAGAGAGAAAGAATCAATCGCAAGCCACCATTTCACCCTTTCAGAAACAAAAAGAGAATGTGGACGACCAAGCCTCTAATCGCGAAGAGGGAAGTCGAGAATGTGACGGCGAAAGGAAAGAGGAAGCGCGAAGAGGAAAGTTGATATTGTAATCGCTGGGCCCTGTTTTTGTCAATTTTAAAGTAATATATGAATATATTTTAACACAATTAACCACGGACTTATAAAAGTTTGTTTTTAAAATCTTTAATAACCACGCGTTAATTTTAAACGTGGCTATTTAATAGTGGTTAAAAATGAGTTTTCTTGTAGTGGTAATCCAAACACCGTTACTAATCAAACAAAAATACTTGATAAATACAAGAAAATCTAAATAAATAAAGATAAAATACTCAAAAAAAATTAAAGAGGAGAAAAATTCTATAAGGTTCATTTTCTTTAGTGATGATTTCAATGAGATATAAAACTCTTTTATATAAATTTTTTGGCAAGGGTGTTACAGCAATCATAATGAATATAATTAAAACATTTAAATAATGTCTAATCTTATACTTCAGGACCAATAAGTGTATTAGTCACAATAAGATTTTGTACTTTTTGACCAATAATTTTTCCATCAAGAAGATAAAATAGTTTTTGTCAACTTTAAGTGACCTAATTACCATTTGAAAACTTAATAGATATGTTTTCTCCATCTAAAACAATTATAAAACTTTTTAAATAAACTTTTAGTGATTGACAAAAATTTAACTTAGAAAATTTTCGATCTGCAAGCCAAGATAAAATTTTATTTTTTTATAATTTTTCATATCAAATTTCTTCAAATTTGATATGTTTTTATTTCTTTACTAGCTCTTCCATGATCATAACATTCGAGTCGTAAACAATTAGGATATGCATGACAAACATGAATTAATAAATATAATTATAATATGCACTTTTAAATATGATCACTAATATTAATCAAAAGGATTCTAAGATATGCACATAAATAATCAAGCAATATATGTATTTCATAATGTTAAATATTTTAAATTTTATATTTTGATGTATTTGCTTCAAACACGCATTTTAACTTCTTCAAGAATTTTTTTTAATCATTCATGGATTCTTCATATGTATCATCATCTATGGATTTATTTTTCTTTGAAAATTTTCACAAAATATTCATTTCCATCCGACACATCATACACCATCAAGTGTTGAAATAAAAATATTTCTCATTTGTCAATACATTTAAATTGTTTATTTGTAATGTTGACATTATTTCACAATCTATAGTGTGGATCTCCATTTTATAAAATATTAATAGACACTTTTAAAAACCATAAATATCATGAACAATATTTATTTCTGTTCAGTATTTCATACATATATGGAATTTATGATATTTGTCACATACAAGATATACTTATATCATTTTATTGGACATTTATGTCAAATCTATTTTCTTTATAAAATGTCTAATCTTTCAATTTATCTCTTCAAGAAATATTTATGTCTCAAAATACTCACGTCTTTAATTTATTTCATTCCATATAATATTTAATGCTCAAATCATGAGACATATAATCAAAATATAATTTTATTCTTCTTTAGGAATATTTTGCATATTTGTCATTTGACTTAACCCATTAATCACACTTTAAGTCTGTCAAATTTTTATAGATAACTTACACATCAATTAACTAATTTATATTTGCACATGATTGATCTTGTGAACTATCAATTAATTTTTAACTTCTACTTTGAGATTCTATTCACTTAGCCAATTGATCTAGTGAACTATCAATTAGTTTTCAACTTCTACTTTGAAATTCATGTTTACATAGATTCAAATATACATTAGCAATTTTATATGTTTTTATCTCAAAATTGAGTTTTCTCCCCTTAATGACAAGAAAATTGCTTCATTGAATCATGACATGATAAAAATATCATATTGAGGTTCTCAAAAAAATTTTGGCGAATCATGCCAAAATATAAATATATTTGTGTCAAAAAAATTTTTGTTCTCAACCACAATATATTTAATCGACCTCATATTTCATGTAACGACCCGTATTTTTGAATATATATTTCCATATATTTTTCTAAAAATTTTAATGAAAATACATAAATTTTTTCAAATTTTTTTCTAATTTTGCCCATTTAATTGAAAAAAAAATGAGATTAATTGAGAAATATCATTTTCGGGATGAGAATATGTTGATTATTGAAGAAATATAATTTTTGGATTAATTATATAAATTTTTAGAAATAATAATGGATTTTTAGGCAATTATTTGATTTTTGGGAGAAAAATGTAATTTTTGGGAGAAAAATGTAATTTTTGGGAGAAAAATGTAATTTTTGGAGGATTATTTCATTATTGGAGAAAATAATTGTATAAATAGTAGAAATAGTGTATAATTGGAAGGTTTTGATGAGAAATGAGCATTAAATGATTTTTGACAATTTTAAAAAAATGTAAAATTTTGATATATATAGATATGTCTATGTACAAAAAAAAAAAAGAAATCGAATTGATAAAGAGAAAAAAAACAAAAAAAAAATTTTGTTGGGCCACCGAGGCAGCCCAGGCGCATGGGCCTGGACTGCCCAAGCCCATGTGGGCCGGGCTGGGCGCACAGCCCAGCCTGCCACTTCAGCTCCCCTCTCCCTTTCTTCTTCTTTCTTTCTCCTTTCTTCCTCCAACCACCAACTTCCTGCAAAAATGGTCGGAACCAGTTTTGCACTTGATTTTGGACCATCGGTGGTCACCGCCGACACGCCACCCCTGCACCCCGTGAACTCCGGCCAAGCAACCTCCATACTTGGCCATTCCCCCAGCCACGTGGGTGGCCATGTGGCGTGTTCTGGTTCATGCAAAACCTCTCCCAAACATCACAAAAACCAGATTTTTGGTGCAAAATGCAATTTGAATGAGCCATTTTCCATCCCTCACATCTCCTTCATCCGAGCTCAGAATTTGGCAATCTTGGGGTCTCTGAAAAGAGCTCATTTCCCTCTTCAAGCTTGTGTAAACTGCTGGACAAAAGCACCAGCCTGTTAAGACAAAATTCGCCACGAAGATTGTTGTTCGGCATAGTTGAACCCAGAAAATCAAACAAAGTATGTTTTGGCCGAGTTTGCGAGGCAGTTTCGTGGGTCATCTGAACTCTGATCTTGAGGTATTATAGCTCATTTTAAAGCTTATAATGTCTACTTCAACTTTCCTTTTATGAGAAATACCAAATGACCTCTTGAAACATGTCAAAAATGACGTCGAAGAGGGGTTGTTCGCTACTGCAAAACCCAGAAAAGCGGTGGTGTTTGATTTTCGGAAGATTGATTTCTAGGTCATCCGAAGCCCGATATTAAGGTATTATAGCTTGTTTTAAAGCTTGTTATGTCTACTTCATTTTCTATTTTATAAAGAATAACAAATAAACACTCGAAGCATGTCAAAAACGATGACGAACTGAGCTACCGAATATGCATGATTTGTTACTTAGAAAATCTTTGAAAAATCTGTCATGATATCATAATTTCGTGCTTGCGGTTATGAATTTTTAAAAAATTCTTCAACATGTCTGATTTGCCTGAAAATTAGAGGATACGTTCATGAAACAACTAGGAATGTTGTGCAAAAATTTGGTCTCAAATTGATAACTATAAGGGGGCCAAATAAGTGGCCTTTTGACTGTCTATTATATGCAATCTGGGAAACCAAAATGTTCTGATATCACCCTTGAAAAACATATTAAACGGGGTCCAAAATTCATAAAATAAAATTCTGGAGACACCTTAGGAAGTGTGGATCATAGCTGAAAAATATTGCCCAAATCTGATATACTGATTGACAGCAGAAAAATTGCGAGTCCTATTGCACAATTCAAACAAATAGGACCAGATTTGAGCATCTCTATAATTTCACTCAAAAACCATAGTAACTGAGATCAGAAAAATTGAAACCAAAATTCTGGAGAACATTTAAGTGACATAGATCAAATCTAAAAATTTTCACATAAATCCAACGGTTGGATTGATCACCGAAAATTTAGAAACTTCACTCTATAAATAGGAAGCAAAATCCAAAATTTGGGGCTCCTGTTATTTCAGTTGGAAATTGTATCAAATGAAATCCAAAAATAGAAACATAAAATTCTAGTGAATATTTGAAGGGTATGAATCAAATCTGAAAAGTTTCACATAAATCCAACAGTTGGATTGATTGCAAGAAAATTTACAAGTTTTCTACGCAAATTAAACTAAAGGGCTTATAATTGACTAAGTATTGAAAATTGGGAATTTTGACCCAATTGACTTGATTTTGATCAAATTGATCCAAATTGACCGATGTTGACCAATTTTGACTAGGTTGACCGAGTTTGACCTAGTTGACCCAGTTTGATCGATTCGAATTCAAATTGACTAAGACCGATTATGAATAGTATGATCGAAAATTAAGTGATGTTTCATGAGGAACTGAAATTGGGTCTAACATAACACAGATTTGAGCGTAGATCGTGGGATTGGACTGAGTGTCAAGGGGACGTCGATGCACGGGACCCGAGGTAAGTAGTTTAGTTCAGTTGTTATCTTAATTATATTCTTTGCATGGAAAATGATTAAAATTTTGATTGATTAAAATTTTGATTGATTGTTGAGCTACAATGATTGATTTGAAATATATGTAGTTATACACTGATAAGGAGACCATAGGCTTGAGGTCCGATTGCAGGGTCAAGGTACATGATGTGATTAGTTTAGGCTCGAGGTCTGAGCCTCAAGGTTAAGGCATATAATTAGTGCGCCTAGCCTCAAACTCGCTTGAGTATGACACTTGAGAACCGAGCGTAGGGTTAGGATGTTCAATGAATGCACCTAACCCTTGACCCGCTTGAGTGGCCAGTACGCCTGACTCTTGACCCGCTCGAGCGATGACCATAGGGTTGTACTTGATGATTTGAACCCTAGTCTTAATATAATTTTGAATTGCATGTATTTAAACTGTTTTTCTTCAACTGTTGCACTGATTATAACTGCTTTTATAACTTATCATGATTCTTGAGAATTTGTTTCACCATTGCTACTCATTCATACATGCACTGTTTTTGGATGTTGGTTAGGTAATATACTAATTTTACTACTCACTGAGCCATGTTGACTTTTAGGCTCACTACTCTACTAACATTTCAGGTTCTTCAGCAGCCGATAGAAGAAAAAGCGTGGTGATAGCCTAGTCCTAGAGTGGTCCTCTATTTCTTTTGTTTCTATCTGTGGTCGGTCACATTTTGTATGTTTGTAATGGTTTAATGGTCAAACTGTACTTTTGGGATATGGTGATATGCACTATTTTGTTGCTTTCGCACCTTACAGTATGAATGTTTAAATTACTCTGATGTGGTTTGTCGTAGAAATTAGAATGTAAGGGCTTAACAGTAATTGGGTGAACTCGACTCCATGAGTGAGTTCGTTGAGTCACTGTGTCGATCGTGTCGTCCTTTGGCTTAGGGAAGGGGTTCCGACATTTCAATATAATAAACCAAGAGAAAAGCCAGTTGTTCTTCAAGAATTTTTCAATCCTTAAGTTGCTATTGAAGAATAATTATTTGTCAATATACTAATTCTTCTTTGAGAGCAATTTTAGCAAAATATAAGACATTACTTTGTTACTGCAAGCATGCTGCACTTGTTAATATATTGGTTGCTTTTCAACAACCATCAATAATTTTTCAATCTCCATATATTTTATTGAGACATTTTGATCAATCATATAGTGATACTTCATATATCTAGCCAATGTCAATTTATCTAATACATATTGCAAACACTTCATAATTTCTAATTTCATGTCTTACAATAATGATATTATTCCATACAAGGGAATAGTAACAATTATAACTATGATATTAACAACTATAATCATAAGATTCTTAAAATAATTTCAGTTATAATATATGTCATACAAAATATATCAAAAATGTAATTTTTCATCTTTTTTTTTTTTGTCACACCACTTCAATGCTTTAATGCTACTTCAGGAGCATATTTAATGATAAATAATATTTTTTAATATAAATATTATTTCATGACATTTTAGTATTTAAATATCACATGATTCATTATATGATCAAAATATACTTTGAGTTTAATTGATCAGATAATATTACAACTTCATATGCAAACTTAATTATAATTATTATTTTTGTAGATTATATATTGAGGTTAAAAATATAGAATTTTAATATGAAGAAAAAGAAAAGTTGGATATATATATATATATATATATATATATACATGATTGGTAATTAAATAACACAAAGAATAATATTTTATCTCTAAATTAAAATTAAATATCACTAAATTAACCAATAAAAATAGAAAAATATGAAAGTATATGTTCACATCTTGATTTTTCTTTCCAAAATGTATTATTTATATAAATTGGTAGACAACCTTCAAGAAAGAGCAATGAAACGTAGTCTCCTTAAATAATCGGCCTCCGAAAACTAGATAACTCATTCCCCTTTTAATGTTTAACTTTATTAGGGATAAAACTTATCTATTATCAACTTAAAATTGTAATATTATTTGTATTATAAAAATCAAGAATAGAGCATAAGTAATTGATTAAATATCAAAAAAATATTCATTTGTCATACTTTGACTTTTAATTTTTTATGTAGAAGATTGTACAAAATGCCACTAAAAAACATATTTTCTTAGTCAATGACATTATATATAATTTATATTAAATCATACATATATACAAAAGATATGTATCATTCAAATAATAATATAAAAATTAACCTCATAAATTAAAAACATATCTTTAAGGTTTTACCTTTAAAGCTTTTGTTTCTTTGATCTTCAAGATATTTTCATCAAGAGTGTATTCATGCTGATAATGTGTTATGAATCAAACAAAAACTACTTGAAAAATGCAAGAAAATCTAAACAAATAAAGATAAATTACTCAAGAATATTAGAGAAAAGAAAAAAATTATAGAGAGATTCATTCTATTTGTTTATGATTTTCATGAGATACAAGATCCCTTTATATAGATTTTTTGACATAGGGGGTTATAACAATCATAATGAATATAATTAAAATATTTAAATAATCTTATTAATTTAAACAATATGGGATGATGAGAGTAATAAAGAATTAAATTTGAGGGATTACATATATATTAAAATTGAGGCATTCAATATATTCATAAACCTTATTGCCATATCATTTTTTCATTCTATCACCATTCATTACATTTTCTCTTTCTTATAGATTATACCCTCTACGTTATACTAGATAATACCCATAATTGCATCAAATACCTATCTTTATTTTTAAAACACATATGCTGTACATAATAAATTTATTTCTAATTAAAATTTTTAATACTTTTTATTTTTTATTTTAAAAATTAGTAAACAAAAAAAATAATTTTATAATTTTTTATAATACTCAATATATTGAATGCATATGTAACAACCCTCGGATTTAATTTCAAATATGTGTAATTATGGAAAAGTCACAAATTGGTGATGAAAAAAGATTACGGGAAAAACATTATATTATGATATTTGTGTAGTTTTGAAAATAAATAAATAAATATAATTTTAGAAAAATAAATAAATGAATGTAAATAAGTTTTTGAATATATACATTGGAAGTTTAAAAAAAAAAAAAAAAAAAAAAAAAAAAAAGAAGAAGGAAAGGAAAATGGTGGCATGAGCATGGAAGAGAAGGGAGGTGGCAAGCTAAGGGGGGAAGTGGCAAGTAAGGGAGGATAAGTGGAAACACTCATTTGGCTTACAAAGAGGGCTCAACATGTCCATTTTCATCATCTTCCCAATATGCAACTGTAGAAAATTTTAGAATTTCATCTTCAACCACCCCATTTTGGTATACACACTTTCGCATGCTAAATTTGAGTTCCATGCTTATTTGTGGTGTCTTTGTATGCATGTTGAGTTTATAATAGTGTAAACCATTAGTTGGAAGTTGTAACTAGGATTGAAAAGAAGCCTTCTATGCCAAGAAACCACCCCAAACCGTGGCTAAGTGGTTAGAATGGGTGAATAAATCATAGAGTTGGAAATTGTCCAACACTTAACATATTTTCTAGCCCAAAAACAGGGGTAATGAGCCTAATTCACGGCCCTATAACATTGGATTGGGTGGACCATAACGTATATGGCCTAGATAATTTGAAACTAGGACATAATATAAACAAATTGAGCCAGAAATGAAGAAATTTGGTACTGGTTTAATTATCCAAACCATAGGATGAATATGTCTACTTGAACTATTAGAAAGGTTTTGCATAGTAAAACCAATTCAAGTGAGGTATAAAACCAATCTGGAAATCTATGTTAAAATGTTCAAAAAATTGTGAGCTTTGAAACTTAGTAGACCTTAATATTAGGAACATTCTGATAGAGTTTCACTAAAAACCTACTAGTGGTCTGAGCACAATAGACCCATGAATATGCTATATTTGAACAATTTGATAAAAATTTGTTATTTTAGCCTGAGATCAAAAATGAGAAAACCTATGTTAGGATTGTCCTATGAGGCTGAATTTTTAGTAAGTACAACCCTCAAATATCCTGGTGTCTAATGTTCAAAAATCAGCATAAATTGATTTTGGGAAGGGGGTAAATTGAACTCAAAACTATACCTTGTTGATGGACCTTGTCATTAGCAATTGCATGAAAAATATAAACTACAAACCTTGAAAAATGACATCCTAAAATCCTGAATAAAACTTCTTGGGTTTATTTGGAAGGTCCTAATACAATATAAAAAGTTTGATAACATTTCAACAGCTAGATATGTCTCAGTAAAATCAAAAAAATTATGACTCAGGTTAGATTCTTATTTTGCATAAGGACAGACGTGTAATGGGGCATTGAAATCAGGTGTTTCCACTACCTAGAAAAATTAGAAAAAAAATCCCAATGATACTAGGATGGTTGATGATATTCTCCACCAAATTTGGGGTCATGTGAGTGGAAAATGAAGTCTCAGTAAATTCCACAAGTCACACTATTGTACACAAACCTAAAATATACAATGGTTAAACTCAAACCAAAATGTATAATTATTTAGCATTGGGTTAATTGGACCTAAAAAGGGTCAATAGGACATTTACAATGAGGAAATTTGATTAACTTGTAAGGACTTATCAATCAAACTATATTATAGATTGTAAATACAAGTCAACGTTGTGTAAAACTGGTATAGCTGACACAGTAAATGTGATCAAGTTGTTCCCGGCTCGAGGAAACACAAGGTCAACAGAGAGGTGAGTAATATCTATATATTTGTGACTACGTTCTTTAATTTATCTGCTTAAACATGTATATTCTGTTAGCATTAATCATACATGTACATTGTGGATTGTTAGTATGTGATGCATGATTTATCGAGTTTTATATCTCTTTTGGACTTTTGAGACGCTATTTGGGTTTGTGGGTGAGATTGGGTGAGTTTACATGTTGTTGCGATGACACTAGAGGTAAGTAATAGTCGGCAAACATAAGTTCTTTGTTATAGGCTACCTGGCTCATAAGAGTTCTAAGGTTAGACTTATGTGTTTTACCGATATGCAACCATGATTATATTATTGCTACATGTACATTGTTTATGAGCATCTGAGCAAGCATCTATATGTTCTCAGAATACTGGCATTAAGTGATAAGTTTGGTTTGTTACTCACTGAGTCGTGGTTATTTTAGGACTTATTACTCTCTATTATTACATTTTACAGGTTCTTCCTAGTTGCCTAAAGGGAAAAAGTTGCTCATTGAGTAGAGTTGGTTGTGTAGATTGAATAGCTTCTTGTACAATTCAATCCAGTTTGTTTTAATGTTCTTGTGGAACTCTACTGTCTATATAAATGACTCTGATGAATTTATATAACTCTAAATGTCTGAAATTAAGTTAAATCTTGCGTTGTGTGTGTGAAATTTGTTATATATATACTGAAGTTGCTTAAATAAAGTATGTGTGATAGAAGAGGCTTAACAGTAGTCGGGCGGATAGACGGAATGGTTTACACATGAGGCTGTTGTGCCGCTTAGGTCACCAATGTGGTCCCAACACATAATTTGTTAAAATATTTTTAAAATAATCAATAATGTCGAATACATAATATATTTATGCTAAAAAATGAAAAAAAATTTAAAAATAAAAAATCATTTCATTATTTTAGTAAATTTAGTTAAAAGATTAATTCATCTATTTATAAATAAATTAAAAATGTTTTAGATAAAAAAAAAGTTAAATAAAATATATACAAAACAAAATAAATAAATAACAAGGGGGTGTCGTTAACACCCTGGCATGTAACAAATTACATGCTCCCCATAATACCCACAATAGTGTTGAATGGTAGGTGTATTACACCCATCATTCCCATGGTGGGTGCCCTTAACGATTTTAATTGGAAGAAGGCCATATGTGTTACGTATGATGTTTCATTAGAAAATGGTACATGGTTCCTTGTTACTTCCGCAACTCCTTATGTGTAGTAGGCTGCAAATCGGTTTTTAAGGTAAAACGCAACCATGATGGGTCTAACCATAGATATTAAGCTACACTATTAACAAAAGGGTATTTGTAACAACTTGGTTTTGATTTTAATAAGACGTTTGCCCATGCTTATGTTATTGTAACCATTTGCTTCGGCTAGGAATTGGTCTATTAGACCAATTGATCTCAATAATGTTTTCCTTAATAGAGATCCACATGAAGAAATTTTCATAAAGAAACATCATGCATTAAATAAGGTTCTAATCTAGTGTGCCAATTAATGAGATTTATGGGCTCAAACAAGCTCCGAGAGCATGAATTTTGAAGCTATAGACTATTTACTAAATACAAAGCTTTCTTTCTCTAAGGTTGATCGATCATTATTTTTTTTTTGAAATTCTTTTTCGTCGTATGCATAATCTAGTGTATCAATTGCACAATGAGATTTATGGGCTCAAACAAGTCCCAAGAGCATGATTTTTTGAACCTACAGATTGTTTACTGAACACGAAGCTTTCTTTCTCTAAGGTTGATCGATCATTGCTTTTTTGAAATTCTTCTTCATCCCATGTGTCCATTTTGATCCATGTTCGTGATATTCTTGTTATAGGTAGTGTGACCATTGTCAAGTTCAAGATCTTGCAGAGCATTTTAATTTTGTTTTTGCCTTGAAAGATCTAGACGATGCTTGTTATTTTTAAGCATTGAAGTCAGCAAGGTTATCAGTGGTCTTCATTTCTCCAAACACAAGTATGTTGTTGATCTTCGTGAAGGCTCAAATGTCTAATATAAAAGCTCATGCTTATCGTAAACCTATGGCACTTAGGATGCAAGTGATCCAATTGAGAATGTTGGTAAATATAAAATTCTAGTTGACGCACTTAGTATATGACTATTACCAGACGTGAGATTGTTTTTAGTGTTAATAGCGTGTGTCAATTTTTGTAATCACCTTTAAACTCACATTGAAAAGCTATTGAGAGACTTTTGAGATATCTAAAAGGTACAACAGATTTTGGTTTGAGGTTGCAATTTTCTTCTCATCTAAATCTCAATCCTTTTGTTGATCTAAATGTAGTGACCCCAATGATCAAATCTCTCCTATTTGATTATTTTCATTTTGGTTTAAACAAAAGTATTCTACCAATTTTTGTTTGCAGGGCGCTACTGGATATAATAAATAAGTGATCTACACTCTTTAGTTTTCTCTATTCATGATTAAAGCTCTCATAGAATTGAAGTAGGGTTACTAAATTTGTTTCCAAGTCCCTAACTTAATTAGTTTGAATTGAGTAATAATGCACACCATTTAGCCACTTTTAAAATATAAAACCTTATTATATATATATATTCAAGTAAATTTGAAGATGAGGTAAGTTGCAGTAGATTAAGCTGCTCATTGAATGTATCTTGAAAATGGCCCAAAACCAGGCCCAAGCCCAGACCAACAATTTAACCTGACTAATATATGAATTTTGAAAGCTGTACTATATTAAACTCAACAAAAGTTCTTCCCTACATGTGGCTTGAAAACGACTAAGACTAGGCCCAAGTCTACCTCAATGACCAATCGTACCTAACACAATCTAAACTATATATTAGTTTTCTAACTTTCAGCTATTTGAGTCATGTTAGATTTTTGCCTAGGATCCCACTCCAACTCAACTCGTGAACACCCTAATTAGCGACTATAAGAATAATATAGTGTACATTTTTACCGTGTGATTATTGACATTGGATTTTAGAGTTGTTAGATCATCTCTAATCAAGCATCATCAGATTATATGAAATAATCTAACAACCTCTAATTATTATATTCAATAACTATACTTAAAATGTTTTTGAGGAAATTACATGGTATATCATTATTTTAAAAATATTATCAAAAATATTTTTATCAAGTTTTCGTTTTTCACTTTTATCAACATTTTCATTTTATTTACAACAATACCATATTCGCTCGATCGAACAACCATCAGCATGGCTCTTGAGCACGACTGAAATTTCTATATTCTAGTTCAACTATCAGCACTGCATCGTTTCACCGTATTGCTGCTACTATTGTCTTCTTACCGTTGTGATTTTTTTTGCTGTGTGTCCCTGCACCGTTGCCTACTGCCGCAGATTGCTTCATCGCCAGTTTCTGCTCACCGCTACATCATCACCAGTTCATTTTTGCTGACCGATCATTGTCCTGTACACCGCTTGCACCTACCGCCATTGTTGAAATTGAATCTCTACTGAAATACATTTCTACCATTGTTAAAACTCTATTGTGATTCACTACCATCTGCTGCTGTTTCCTCATTTGTACACCGCTGGAGCATCGTTTTCGTCGTCGTGCTGCTGATTCTTCATTGTTGTGCTGTTGCTGGTCGTTTCTGCTGATTTTTCATCGTCATTTGCTGTTCGCCCTTCTGTCTCGCTGCGTTGTGCTCCTGGGCCTCTTTACGTGGGCTAATTTGTCTTGAGCACTTATGGCCCCAACATTTAAAAGGGGCTGCGTTGTGCTCCTGAAAAGTGCTGACGGAGAAGGAAATGCAGTGCGGCGCTCCTTTTTGAAGCGAAGCGCACAAAGATTTCAAATTTGTGAGGAAGAGGAGGAGGCCGAGAAATCAGCAATGGAGGTCGAGTTGAAGGATATGTTGAACGATCTTGAAGCTCTCAAACACGCATTACCAGATCGGACTCATCAAGATTCGATCGCCAAGGCAA